>JAHVAK010000500.1:0-30946 GCA_019845155.1 Luehdorfia chinensis
AGATAAAGGAAACGCTACGGTAGTAATGGATACGTCAGATTATAATTTTAAAATACAACTTTTGTCGGACGAAATATATAAAAAGGTAAATCAGACCCAACCTAACACGCAAAACAACTAGCGATCTAGAAGAACACTCCGAAAAATTGAATCTGGACGTATTCGTAATACCTTGTGCCAAACCACCGAAGTTGTATGGGTTACCAAAATACACAAACCAAATGCTCCACTACGTCCAATAGTGAGCCAGATCGATTCACCAACTACAGATTGGCTCAGCATGTGGCTAAATACTCTCACCACTCAGAGGACACACAAGAGCACACACAAAGGATTCATACCATTTTGTCAGTGAGATTAAAGACCTACATCTACTGACAATGAAACTATGGTCAGTTTTGATGTCCAGTCGCTATTCACATGCCTACCTGTAGAAGACTGCATCTCAATTGTATCTAGGAAGCTAGCTGAGAACAACATGCCAGCAGAATATGCAGAACTACTAGACATTGCCTTACATCTGGCTATCTATTGTGGAAGGAACATACTACAAGCAAGTAGATGGTGTGGCGATGGGCTCCCCAGTATCTCCCATTGTCGCCGACATTTCATGGAAGACTTTGAGGAGAAAGCCCTCCGTACTTCTCCAGTAAATCCAAGATTCTACAAGCGGTATGTAGATGATACTTTCACAATTTTACCATCAGATAAAGTAACTGCATTTCTAGACCACCTTAACTCCCTAAACTCTAAAATTCAATTTACAATGGAGTTAGAGGCAAATAACTCTTTAGCTTTTCTAGATGTTAGTAATTCGGAATCCTAATAACACCTTGTCACACTGTGTATAGAAAAAGACCCATACAACAGTATTTAAACGGTGAATCTCACCACCATCCTTCACAGTTAGCTACCGTGGGTAAATCTTGTTTCAGAGAGCACGGGATCTGTGACAGAAACACCTGGCCGCCGAGCTTCAGCATGTCAAGCAAGTTTTGCAGACAACAAGCTTCGGGTTCCGCGCCTCGTCGCAGTGACCGAGTGAAGCCGGCCACAGTCGAGCGTGTACCTGCTGTTCCATATGTCAGAGGAGTCACGGACAAGATTGGCTATATCTTGAAGCGGGCTTCCATAAAAACATTTTCAAGCCGCCGAAGAAGATAAGTCAGTTTTTACCATCTGTCAAGTGTAACATCCCTCTACAAGATGCAGGAGTATACAAGCTGGATTGTGAATGTGGTCTCTCTTACATAGGCAAACAAAAGATCATTAAAACCCGCGTAAAAGAACACATAGCTGATGTGAAGCATCGCGTTCTAGGAAGTCTGCAGTCTGTGACCATGTTCTGGATCATCCCAACCATTACATCAGATTTGATAGACCACAAATCCTTGCAAAAGAACACCGATTCCTACCAAGGATGATTCGCGAGGCTATTGAAATTAAAAACATCCTAATTTCAATAGGGAAGATGGTTGGGTATTACCACCGGCTTGGGATCCTATTATTAATAAAATTAAATCAAAAACCAAGCATACCACTGCAAGGCTTCAAGACACAGTAAGCTCTTTCTGCGTAGATCGGACTACAAATAATAATTAAAAGCTGAAGGTACTCCGGGTTAACTATGACATCGGGACAACTGTCACCTCAGTCCCCCCGTGACCATGGGTGCTGTAAAGCGTCCGAAACGTCGGGTAAAAATAGTTCAAAAAATTAAACGCGATAAATCCGTAAAAAAGTAGTTTTATTTAAATGTGTAATATTCGCGTAAATAAAAGAAAACATTATGTGAACCAGTACGGACTGGAAATCGCAAATAAAATACGCCGGTTAGAAGATCTCAAGACCAAGCGCGCAAGATTCATAACATCTTTGAATTTCTTGAAGAGATGCAGAGACCATGATCTCATTCCTACGTGTGTCAAAATATCAGCTAAAAAGGACATTCGAGGAAGCGCGAAGATCCTAAGCCAGGCAAGTAAAAAGTTGCTAAGGACGGTAATTCAGCAAAAACGTACCGATCTACACACCATAAATACGGCCATAGACAATTCATCCAGTGAATTAAAATCTATCTTAACGACATTTGATTTTAACAATTGCATTGAAACTTTAAATAAGCGCGAAACAGCTAAATATAATGAATGCAAAAATAAACATATAGATAAATACCAAAAATTAACGAACAAATTAAATGTCAAATACAAATCTCAACGTATGAACGGAAAGTTACCGTTGACAACAGACAAAGATCATAGACTACGCGCGGTCTATAATCTGTCAAAACAAACACTGGATGAACCAACATTAAACGTATTATCGAAAGGAATGAATTTCGCAATAACACCGCGAAAAATCCCGTACGAAGAAAATTATCTGTAGTGTCGAAGATTGTCTGTATAAAAATAATATCGGTAAGGAAGATTTGGAGGCCATGCGTCAAGACATTTCGTCTATGTTACGTCGAAGTTCAGTGCCCAAACTAAATCTTCCCAAAGACGAATTTAAAGCGTTGAACAACTTACGGAACAGACCGGAACTCACGGTCCTCCGCGCGGATAAAGGAAACGCTACGGTAGTAATGGATACGTCAGATTATAATTTTAAAATTGAACAACTTTTGTCGGAAGAAAATATTTATAAAAAGGTTAAATCAGACCCAACCGCGAACACGCTGAAAACAACTAGCGAGCTAGCAAAGAAATACTCCGAAAAATTGAATCTGGACGTAAATTCGGTAATACCATCATGTGCCAAACCACCGAAGTTGTATGGGTTACCTAAAATACACAAACCAAATGCTCCATTACGTCCAATAGTGAGCCAGATCGATTCACCAACTTATAGATTGGCTCAGCATGTAGCGAAAATACTCTCACCGCTCAGAGGACACACAAGAGCACACACAAAGGATTCATACCATTTTGTCAGTGAGATTAAAGACCTACATCTTACTGACAATGAAACTATGGTCAGTTTTGATGTCCAGTCGCTATTCACATGCCTACCTGTAGAAGACTGCATCTCAATTGTATCCAGGAAGCTAGCGGAGAACAACATGCCAGCAGAATATGCAGAACTACTTAGACATTGCCTTACATCTGGCTATCTATTGTGGAAGGAACAATACTACAAGCAAGTAGATGGTGTGGCGATGGGCTCTCCAGTATCTCCCATTGTCGCCGACATTTTCATGGAAGACTTTGACGAGAAAGCCCTCCGTACTTCTCCTGTAAATCCAAGATTCTACAAGCGGTATGTAGATGATACTTTCACAATTTTACCATCGCATAAAGTAACTGCATTTCTAGACCACCTTAACTCCCTAAACTCTAAAATTCAATTTACAATGGAGTTAGAGGCAAATAACTCTTTAGCTTTTCTGGATGTGTTAGTAATTCGGAATCCTAATAACACCTTGTGTCACACTGTGTATAGAAAAAAGACCCATACAAATAGGTATTTAAATGGTGAATCTCACCACCATTCTTCACAGTTAGCTACCGTGGGTAAATCTTTGTTTCAGAGAGCACAAGGGATCTGTGACAGTAAACACCTGGCCGCCGAGCTTCAGCATGTCAAGCAAGTTTTGCAAGACAACAAGCTTCGGGTTCCGCGCCTTCGTCGCAGTGACCGAGTGAAGCCGGCCACAGTCGAGCGTGTACCTGCTGTTCTTCCATATGTCAGAGGAGTCACGGACAAGATTGGCTATATCTTGAAGCGAGCTTCTATAAGAACATTTTTCAAGCCGCCGAAGAAGATAAGTCAGTTTTTACCATCTGTCAAGTGTAACATCCCTCTACAAGATGCAGGAGTATACAAGCTGGATTGTGAATGTGGTCTCTCTTACATAGGGCAAACTAAAAGATCCATTAAAAACCCGCGTTAAAGAACACATAGCTGATGTGAAGCATCGACGCTCTAGGAAGTCTGCAGTCTGTGACCATGTTCTGGATCATCCCAACCATTACATCAGATTTGATAGACCACAAATCCTTGCAAAAGAACACCGATTCCTACCAAGGATGATTCGCGAGGCTATTGAAATTAAAAAACATCCTAATTTCAATAGGGAAGATGGTTGGGTATTACCACCGGCTTGGGATCCTATTATTAATAAAATTAAATCAAAAACCAAGCATACCACTGCAAGGCTTCAAGACACAGTAAGCTCTTTCTGCGTAGATCGGACTACAAATAATAATTAAAAGCTGAAGGTACTCCGGGTTAACTATGACATCGGGACAACTGTCACCTCAGTCCCCCCGTGACCATGGGTGCTGTAAAGCGTCCGAAACGTCGGGTAAAAATAGTTCAAAAATTAAACGCGATAAAATCCGTAAAAAAGTAGTTTTATTTAAATGTGTAATATTCGCGTAAATAAAAGAAAACATTATTTAACTTTTTTGTTATCCTGATTTTAGACAAACGAACTTTTTATGATTTTATACAGAAAATCCATTATAGTAAAGGAGAAAAAGTTAATTTGCTAATATCCGCATGCAAAATGTAAAATGGTGTGTATTACCTACTTTTGAAGAGCACCGTCCGCCCTCCCTCAACAGCGTGCACAAGAAAACCAATACCGCCACCACCACTACAACACCTAGGCAATACACACCACTGAAGTCGAGAACACGACACGTGTTTCACCTCAAAACGAGGCATTATCAAGTGATATTGACTCTACGACAGTCAACCGCCGAGTCTTGAATAAGTTTGCATTTTGTGACTAATTTTTGATAAATTATATTGACTAATTGATTGTGTATATGTGTGTAGTCGTTGTTAGCCAATGTGATACAGGCGCCAATGATATGGTGAATTGTTTCCGGCTTACTATATCATTTCCTACATCGTTTGAAAGAGTGATGTCTTTAATTACGTATAAATTTTAGTACAGACAACCTGGTCTTGGATTGCTATAAGAAAGCCTTCTGTTTCCGGAAAGAGTCCGCCAACATCTTGGAACCGTTGGTCACGAAAGGTTCTGGAGTGGCAACCTCTTACTGGCAAACGCAGTGTAAGGCGCCCCCCCCCACACTAAATGGAGCGACGTCCTGCGCGGTCTTGCGGGAAGTCAAGACTCAGGCCCGTGTTTTGTGGCTCACAATGACGGATGCCTATATTCAGAGGCGTTGTGATGGCCCGAAAATTTAATGTTAACACACAATAAAATTGTTTCATATTCATTAGTTACATATCAACTCAAGGTCTGATCTGGAAATGAAATTAGAAGGTCGTCCCGGAATTTCTCAATGAATAAAGAAATGTTTACTCTGAAACAAACGTTTAAATTAACAAAATTGTAGGCCTAACAGTAAAACGTAATGAAAACGTAGTGAAGTAGAAAGTTAAGTAACAGCCAAAAAAAAGTCCGTTGCTGAGCACAGGCCTCCTTATACTTCTGAGAGGGTTTTGGAGCAGGTAAGTGTCCGCCAAGCTGCTCCAATGCAAAATGCGAATCCAATCCAAATCGAAAATCCAAATCAAAACCAATGCGAAATATTTTTGTTCCTCAGACAATAAGGTTTTTTTATTTATTTTTATTTATTTAAACTTTTATGCACTTAAGTTGTACATATGGCGGACTTAATGCCTGAAGGCATTCTCTCCCAGTCAACCATAAGGTTAAGCAGAGATAAATATATGATAGGCGGTGCAGCAAATATTAAAAAGAAAAAAAAAACATCATGAGAAAAAAACATATATACACATACATATATACATATATATATATATATATATATATATATATATATATATACATACATATCTACATATACATAAAACTACTTCATAAATATAGATATAAATATACTACTAGATAATTATTATCAAATAGAAAAATTTTATTACGTCCTTAAAACATCGATTCATATGCAATGAAAATAACTCATACTTGCAGCGAATTTTTAAGTATTCCCTGACTTTATTTTTGAAGGCAAACCTATTGGGAGCTTTTTTAATGTCAAGAGGTATATCGTTCCAGAGCCTTATAGCCGTTAGGGCGAAAGAGTAAGATATGTATCCAGAACGGTGTAAAGGCGTGAGCAACTTGAGATTACCCGAGGAACGGAGTGAACAGTCATGAGAGTCTCCTAGGTATTGAAACTTACATTTCAAATACTCAGGAGCACATGGATCGTATGGAGTATTGTGAAAAGAGTGCAGAGTATTCTAACATTTCTGCGCTGACGGATAGGCAGCCAGTTAAGCTGATTACGAAAGGGAGATACATGATCGATTTTTCCACCGCTGAGTACGTGGTAAGAACAAACTTTATAATATATATTTGTTATTAACTAACTTATATTGACGCGAATACTACACATTTGAATAAAACTAAATTTACGGATTATATCGCGTTTAATCTTAATTATTTATAACCCGACGTTTCGGGCGCTTTATATAATCCATGGTCACGGGAGGATAAGGGGTGCTGTAAAATGCGATAAAATCCTTAAAATTAGTTTTATTTAAGCTCATAGAATACAATTTTATATATTCTGAAATTAATGTTTTTTTTAAATAAATTTCTTTCACTGTTTTCTTCTCTATATCTTCTAAGAATATTTATGAACGAAAATTATAAGACCTAACGCTTGTGACATGTCATAAAAGTAAAAAAAGTAAAGTAACAGCCTATGAATGTCCCACTGCTGAGCACAGGCCTCCTCTCATTTCTGAGAGGGTTTTTGGAGCTGGGAAAAGTCCGCCACGCTACTTTAATGCGGGTTGGCGGACTTCACATATCCTCGAAATATTTCTATTCCTCGGAGACGCAGGTTTCCTCACGATGTTTTCCTTCACCGCTGAGCACGTGGTAAATCAGCACTTAAATTGTAGAACAAATTTAGAGGTGCTGGCACCGGGGATTGAAAAGATGGAAGAAGACTCGGTTGTGGGTGAACACATCACATGCTTAATCAAATACTGGCTTTAACTGAAAATATGTATCTAAGAAATCGCCATTAAATGTCTTGCAGTCGAGCCGGCTTATTGGCAAATACTATAGATTATAATGGATAGTTCAATCTCAATATACATTACCAACTTTTTCAAAACTATCGAAATCAGTTTTGGCGCTAAAAATAACCTGTTCCTATACGTAACCCGACTTTGACTTGAGCTCTAATAGGTCAGTGTTCTATTAAGCATGCGACATTATCTTTGTGTATAGTTTTAGCAGACAGGTGTCCGGCAGAGTGGAATAGCACCTACCTCCTGCCTACCGAGGTATCGTAGGAGGCAATTAAGGTGTTGTACGGACAGTCTTCATTGATGCAGATTAACACCATAACATGCAATGTTGTCACTATACTGCTCGTGGGAACGCAGCGGAGAGTCAGAATTTTTAATTTGACTCGTAGCAAAATGACGGCGACGTGGTTTGCCATCTGTCACGTCTCGTTTCCCGCGGGGGCGAAAATAGGGTTATAGGTGAAGCCTCTGCCTACCCTTTGTATGGGAAAAAGGCGTGAATATACCTAGTCCGGCCATAAGTTCTGTTACTAATGAAAATGCATTTTTTTAAAGAAGTAATGTAATACTATTATTATTTATACCTACATATTTATTAGTCTCAGCAAAAAATAAAAAAAATATTCTATTCGAAATGGCCACCTTTGGCTTTTATACATGCCTTTAATCTGTTTGGCCACGACTCACGACTGGATTTACGCACTGTTTCCAAGGGAAATGTCGCCACTGCTTGCTCGGAAGATTTTTTAAGAGACTCAATGTCGCCGTGTCGTTTAGAGCAGGCATGTCCACTAAAACTGACCATAATTTGAAGTTTAAAGGGTTCAGGTCTGGGCTAGATGAGGGCCAGACTTCAGCTCTTATAAAGTCTGGAACGTTCGTTTCAAGCCAGGCTTGGGTAGTTCGTGCCTTGTGACCAGGTGCAGAGTCCTGCTGGAAAGTCCACGGCATATATATATATATATATATTTAAAAAGTGTATTGCTGAGAGGTTTCACAACATGATCCAATACTGTATCACTATTATATTATACACTTTGGCTGAAGTTCTCACTCCTTTTTCACAAAAATGTAGTTTTGTGACTCCTTGATAAGACACGCCCCACCAAACCATCACTGACGCAGGATGTACCTTTCTGACCACTTGAGCAGCTTCTTTAGAACTGTGAGCGTACACTTTATCATTTTGCTTATTGTAGTGTTCTTCAATCGTGATTTTTTTTTTCATCGGTATAGAGGATATTTCTGTGCTTTTACCTGCGTATCGCGACAGAAGGCGTTTTGATCGATCCACTCTCTTTAATTGTAAAGATTGATTTAGGGCATGTCCTGTATATTGACTATAGGCACCGAGCTTCAGGTCTTGTTTTATAATACGCCACAGAGTCCTAGCGGGAATCTTCATTTCTCGCGATAAGATTTTTTGCTTCCTAATGGTGTTTCGACGAATTCTAGCTTTAAGAGCATTAACAGCATTTGTAGTTCTAACAGCATGCGGCCGCCCCGATCTTTTCTGGTCTTCGACAGAGGAAGTGTTATTGTATCTGTTGATAGTACGATATACGAACATACGGCTGATACCAAGCTTTTGAAGGTTCTGGAATATGACCGACGGCTCCATACCCACTTTGTGCAAGGCGATCACTGCAACCCTATTTTCTCTAACACCCCATTCCATATTGTAATTTGTCAATGAACACGAAAAAATATGTGAAATTACGCAAAATCGATAGAAGTTTTTAAAATACGTTTACACGTTTATACGTTTTCCAAATACAAAATAATTAAAAAGTTGAAAAAAAGAAAAGTTTTTATGTATCAGTATTTATGGCCAGACTAGTTATGTATAGTTTTAGTTTCGCCATTACACATGAGGAATTCACACCCTCTGTTAATATTTTCAGATAAAGTCTAAATGTATGGATGAATTAATGATATTAGGTATAGATATTATTATATAATGAATTAATATTATAGTTATCCTTACTCTGTTTTCGTGTACTTATTGCTAATTAAATTCGGCCATTTTACTTTACTGTTACGAACTCTACGAAAAATGGATGATAGATTACTTGATATAGAACTGTTATACTATTATATACTGACAATCATTCCATTTCAAAAACCAAACATGAAAGCAGATTTTTTTTTTAAATTGTCTGAGATTTTTCTAAGATTGATAAGTTGTATAATGTAATATTTTTGGGAACAAGAAACTAGTGGAACCTCTGTTTCGATTAATGTTACTTTTTAATTTTCTGTGAATGGCAGTTCTAACATATAAGAAACAAAACGTGTAAGTTGTGAAAGCAACTATCTGCTATGTAGTTATCAGAGCCGACAGGAAATCAAATTAGCCGCATACTACGTAAGAGCCTTAAGTGAAATTTACTGTTAATGAGTTCGCGGTCCCTGTAGAAGCTGTTTTACAGCTACTTTTACGTTATGAAAATTAAGCTTCATATTAAGGAAGTAAGACTATGAATTTCAAAAACTGTCCATGACGGTATGTCATTCTCCCATACTTGTAAAAAAGTCTGAAAAATCCAAAAATGCACGTCCCATGACGCTCATTTAACATTTAAGAAAAAAAATCTTATAGAAGTTCAAATATGAAATTTTATATTGAGATTCCATTTCAGATGAGAACAATAAGAAAAAATTAGTTTTCTTAATAACTACAAGTGCAACTATTGATATGAAATAGGATACCAAAAATTCTGGACACGCTAACAAAAAAAACTGTCGAGTAAAGATACGTCAATTTTTTCGCGATAACTCGTGACTCCATCCCAAAAAAAGACTGGACGTCCACGTCACTTTCTTTTTAAACAATTTTTTTTTCAAAGCAGCTATATTAGATGATTTTTCAATATGACTTTAATGAATTAATTGTTTTCTGGATATGAGTCTATTCAAATTAGCATATAAGTGCAATATATATATCATAATGGATAGACGCTTTTGGAGACTGCCGAATAATATATAATATAACAGCTAAGTTTAATGTGCGTTAACTGAATGAGATGTAATTTTCGTCTATCATCAAACACATCCGAACATTTATGTAGTTCGTATGCAAAGCATAACAAATAATATCATGTACACACAGCATTGAATCTAAGGGAAAGTAATTTGTCAAAGATCTAAAAATTACAAAATATGACTGTGTGGCACACTACGCCCGTCACCCTTAAGACATTAGTTCTTAATTCTCATATGCTCAGTGATTACATCAACTCTCAGTGCCCTTCAGACCGAAACACTGTTATGTTACATAGACAATAAATGGATCATCATCATCATCATCATTTCAGCCTATCACTAGTCCACTGCTGAACATAGGCCTCCCCCATAGATTGCCACAAAAGTTGTCTCTCGTTTTGGGGGGATTTTGCCATAGTTGCCACGCTTGGAAGGCGGGTTGGCAACCGCAGTTTATTTATTCAGATGTTCCAGGAGATGCTGCTGCCCATCTTTTGATTTATATTTTCCCTCTGTCGACTTTTACGACACCCACGGGATGAGATGGGGTGGTAGATTCTCTTAAGCCGCTACCACACGGAATAAATGGATCTGGGGTGGTAATCTAGACGAAACGACCGTATGAATTACAAATTGCTTAAACATCTTTACATACAATTTAAACAAAATACGGATAGGTGAAACGAAGAGAGGAGCAAGTCGTTCGCCTGATCGTGAGTGCTACGCCTACCTATAACAAGTTGGGAGGATTTGCCTCAGTCGCCATGCCTGACTGGATGGTTGTGAATCACTGTACCAAGTGCCCCGCACGTTAGATGCTGCAGCTCGTAATCGATCTAGATAATCCAGGTCGGCTACATTTTACAAAATTACTGGGATACAATGAGATTTCTTGATATTTCTTAAATAATTTTTATTGGTCCTTTTTTAGTGATGGTAGGATTACTGTGCAAGAATCCGTCTAGGAAGACACCACTGCAGAGTCGGTTATTCTGTCGTCAAGCAACGGTGATGAAGAAATGATATCTCAGGGGGACTATGGGGTATAATGGAGAAATAAGTTAATTTCCATAATAGGATTTGACAGTAAAATTAAAACTTTGTAAAGATAAACGAAATTTAATAAGTACCTGCTCACAATCATCCAATAACGATATCATTATTTACTTCAGTAAACTCTACAGGTTATTGAGCTGTATCATTTGAGTGCAGTATAATTCTACGATCGAATTGAACCCAACTAGGGGAAAATCCATTTACTCTGTGATGCCTGCTTTCGATACAATTGGCAATTCATTGCTTCATTGACTTGTTGCTAATGATGGTTTGAGCACGTTTCTGATGATTTGTATTAATTTTTAACAATAATGTTTGTTCACTGAACATGTCAATTATCCATACCTTATACTTTTTTTAATTTATTTAAACTCAAATTGTACATATGGCGGACTTAATGCCTGAAGGCATTCTCTCCCAGTCAACCATAAGGCTAAGTAGAGATATACATACGATAGGCGGTGCAGCACACATTAAAAAGAAAAAAAAACAACTTAAAAAAAAAATACATAATTATATCAATACACACATTCAAATATACATACATATATATGACACAGTATTTGTTATAGGCAGACGTCGCACTTACCATCAGGTTAACGTTTTGCTCGTTCCGTCAATTTTATCAAATAAAAAAAAAATATAAAATATGACGATGGATGGAAGAAGATCGACGAAATAATGAGGCGACAAGCCGGTAAGGTTCGACGGATCAGTTCGAAGACATAAGCAAAGGACAGGAAGGAGAAGAAGCGAAAGATCTTTATGTTAATAGAATCAGGCGTTACTTTGCGGAAATCCATTATATTGAAGGAAGGTAAGTTACTTTGCTAAGATCCGCATGCAAAATATAAAAATGGTGTATATTACCTAGTTTTTTGAAGAGCACCGCCCGCCCTCCCTCAGTAGCGTGCACAAGCAGACTAACACCGCCACCAGGAAACCGCCACCAGGTACCCTCCACCAACCACTACAATACCACCACTAGATAATATACACCACTGAAGTCGAGAACACGACACGTGTTTCGCCCCAAAACGAGGCATTATCAAGCGTCATAGACTCTACGACAGACTGCTCTTCTCTTCAAAAAACTTTCTCTTCAAAAAACTAGGTAATATACACCATTTTTATATTTTGCATGCGGATCTTAGCAAAGTAATTTACCTTCCTTCAAGATCTTTATGTATCAGGATCGTAGCAGATGGAATGTTGCGGTCTTTGCCTACCCCGATGGGAAAGAGGCGTGACTATGTATGCATGTATGCATGTTTAAAACTTAATGTTGCTTTGTTTGTCCGTCATGCGTTCCTATACCATTTATCCGATTACGAAGAAACTTTAGCTTAATTTCAACAACTTTTTCAGTTTTTGTGCCCACATTGCTGTTTATCCGATTAGGTTCAAACTTTGTACAGTTTCTGTTGGCACTATCATGGAATGAGTGAATAAAAAGTCACAATTTTTGACTGAATTCAAAAAAAAGGAGGAGGTTCTCAGTTCGTCTGTTTTTAATAGATGTTTGGGTATAACTTCTTTGTTTTATACCGATTTTAATGGTATTTTTTTTATTAGAAAAGGTGGTTCCATTTGGTCAGGTTCTGATAATGGGATCCATTAGAAAATCATGGAACTCTGTTTTTAGCTGCTGCGTTAAAGTAGTTTTTTCAATAAATAATTATATTTATTTTCCACAAGTAAATGTCGTGAAAGAGCCGTGGTAGCTCAGGGGCTAGGCGCTCGCTTTAAATTTCATAGTACGCGAGTGACCTGGGTTCGATTCCCGGTGCCGGCACCACTAAAATTGTTAATTGCAATTTTAAGTGCTGATTTACCACGTGCTCGGCGGTGAAGGAAAACATCGTGAGGAAACCTGCATGTCTGAGGAATAAAAAATATTTCGAAGACATGTGAAGTCCGCCAACCCGCATTGGAGCAGCGAGGCGGATTCTTCCTAGCTCCAAAACCCTCTCAGAAATGAGAGGAGGCCTGTGCTCAGTAGTGGGACATTTATAGGCTGAAACTTTAAGTAAATGTATTTGCTTTGTATATATGTATCTACTTCAAATAAATTACAGTACAATTGTAAAGAGGCTTTGCAACGCTTTCCGGGAATATATAATATAACGACGTCAAATTGCAATTCCATGCTTACCAGAAAGTTCGAGGGTAAAACTGAATTACTCATATTACAGGCGAGCATCTCGAACTGATACGAGTTTGCGCATGAATTAACAACGTAATGTGCTCAAAGGGAAAGTGTAATTTCCAATTTCAGCGAAACGTTTATATTTTTTTTATAGTGAAAGTTTTGTTAACAGTTACCTCCAACAAGCTGCTTGTTTATATCCATGTAAAATACAGATTAATATATTAATGGGCATTATTTTTCACGTGGGCATGTCGTGTGGAATTTCAACGTAACCACGACTATGTATGTAATATTTTCACTACAAAGTAAATTAAAATATGAAAAATTAAAGTATGTGGGCTTCACGGGACGCCCAGCAGATGAGAAACATCAAAATTGATGGTAATTTAAAGAAATTTTAAAAAATAATAACAAATGTGGTTGAAAATAGAAATATTTCGCGCCTCGCATCGTTTATGTATATATGTATAACGACGACCGCGTGGCCTAGTGGTCAGAGTACCTGAGGAAGCCAAAATTTGTGCTAAAACACAAATTGTTGGTTTTCGGGTCTGGTTGTATTGTGATTGTCTTCGTGTTTCTGACACTGCATCCTAGCCTACCTCCGATCTTATCGCATCGGCGTTACATCGGGCGCGGGTAGGTTGGGACGAGTGAGTGCCTCTGTGTTTGCGCGTACACTTGTGGCACTTCAATATCTCCTGCGCATTTGATGGCTCTCGACAGTATTCGGAAGTTGTCGCCGTGGTCGAAATCGGCTAGGAGAACATCATATGTATAACACAAAATTATCAAATGGTTTAGGGTACGGACTGGGAAACATGACGCCGCAGGATCGAACCTGCCATTCGACTATTGTCGTGAACCATTTCCTACCACAAGCTAATAGGCTTTGTTGGAGTGGTTAACAGGAATATTAGTAGTGTTAATATAGCATTGCTAGTATTCAATATTTGGGGGAGGTATGTGTTCATCAGTGGAGTAGTGATAGGCGGAAATGAAGATGATGATGATGATACTAAATAGATACTCATAAATTACAGGAAACGATAATTGCACATTTTAATTTTAATTTCTTAGAAGTACAATTCACGGATTTAAATAAAACCTAAAGTTGTATCTTTCGGTTATCACTTGGGAAATCAGTTCATTTTTGTCAACTTAGATGTGCGTCTGTTCGTTCGTACATGTGCTGTCTCAATGGGCTGATCTAATTTATCTTTATCACCAGTGATAAATTTATTTAAGTCCGATGTAATGAGCTTAATCAGCAACGTTGACGAATAACATATATCAATTTAGTCGGTTATAAATTAGAAAGAGAGGTACATATTTACAAATTTGTGTAATAAAAATAACAAAATTTATAATGGCGTTCGCTGAAAACCGAACATTTCCGAGAAGGGTTGAACTGTGAATGCTTCGGACAGCGGATACCATACTGTACGGCGCAGTTATGGAGTCGGCTTATTTTAAGCGGGCGAAACCGCTGGGTTCATCTAGTTGTTTAAAATAACTTATTAAATTGCGCATGTAGAGTTCACAAAATGGTTTTAATATAAAACGTCCCTTTTGACGTTTCCACTGAAGACTAACAGATTAATTTAGAATAACATTAATTGGTATTCCAGGAAATTTCAAATATGATCAAAGGCTATTTTCCAGCTACCGACCGAAAATATTCACAGAAATGTGTTTATTTTTTGTTGTTACTAGGAAAATTGTAATGATCTTAAAACAAACAGCTCGGGTTGAGCCATTTTAATGTTTTCAATATCACAGTTAATTATTTGTTGATCTGTAAATTTCTGTAAATAATATTTATATTATACAACACACGCGAGTAAATAGGTAAACGTATTTCGTTCACTTGTGGGTGTGTGCGAATGAGTGAATAACTGAGCTTCTTGTAAGGTATTATTGTGAAGGGTATATAGAATAGAATAGAATAGTTTTAATTCAATATAGATCATTTATTAAAAGCCTTTTTTTTAAACTACACTGGTTCGCAAAGAAATGCCTCTGTCCTGGGAAGAACCAATAAGAAACCCAGCGGGATTTTTTTTCAGTCATTTTACGAGTATATATACAATTATAGCAGTTTTATAAAGATGTAGAAATAGCTTGGCAGCGATCACCTAATTCCCATGGGTTATCATCATCCATGTATTCCTTAATATTATAATAACCCTTCTTAAAAGTCTTTGTTTAACAAACAGTTTCAACTTTTTTTTTGAAAGAATGTGCACTTTCTGGAATTTTGTATGAAAAAAACCGTATAAATCGAACATTTTACTGGTGGTAGGTACCTCCTATGTTGGAATCCGCCTAGGTAGGCCAGCTGCCACCTGACCAGGGCCAGTTATTCTGCCGTAAAGCAGTATTGTGCAAACATTACTGTGTTTCGGTCTGAAGGGCACTGTGAGCTAGGGTAATCACTGGGCATACCAGATTTAAGAACTGATATTTCGAGTTGACGGGTTTAAGTTCAGCGGTGGACGAAAAAGGTAATGTGGTCAAATACGGAAATGTTCTATGTGAAACAGCACTTGGTATGGGCAGTTCTTGCACTTTCCATTCATCACTTTATTCATCGTCTCGTCACTTTATCCAACAAAAAAAAAACAATCGTACTGTAATTTTTCTTTTATTTTCCATATTTACCTAATACGTGTGTGTAATTTTACGTGTGTGTAGTCGAATTCAAATGTTAATTATTTTAAATATGGGACCTGAACGGGGACTTTTCGTCGCCTTTGAGGGATTGCATTCTCCAAAGAAATGGACACCGCACACACCTCCCTAAATGGCGTCGACTTGTTAATAGTTTGGTTTGGCGTATGAACTCTTCTAACAAAATAATTCTACAGTTGAAATTGAAACATATTTTATCCCTAACGACGATAGAAGCCAATCAATATTGATCCTTCTGCGCCCTTAGCCTCGCGTGCTTAAGCCTAAACCCATGACCTCTGCTGCTATAGGTTGATGATCTTCATAGGCTTTTGAAGAATTCTTAAACCGGCATGTATCCATAAAAGCTGTTTTCGTCTGTGTTAAATTTGTACTGAAAATATTGCAGTGGTTAAGCAGCAATTTGAACAAATTCGCCCACAAATTAAAAATATGCAAGTGTTGATACTCAGTTCATTAAAAAAGTAAAGTAACAGCCTATAAATGCTGTGCACAGCCTTCCACTGCTGAGCACAGGCCTCCTCTCATTGCTGAGAGGGTTTTGGAGCCGGGAAGAAACCGCCACGCTGCTCCAATGCGGGTTTGTCGGACTTCACATGACTTCGAAATATTTTTATTTCAGGTTTCCTCACGACAGTTTTCCTTCACAGCCGAACACGTAGTAAAATTTGCAATAAGCAATTTTAATGGTGCCAGCACCAGGAATCGCACCGAGGTCACTCGCGTATTATGAAATTTCAAGCGAGCGCCCCTACCACGTCTAGCTAGCTAGCTACCACGTCTCAATTCATGAAACATTCTAAATGTATATTTATCATGAAAAATTTAATCTTAAAGAGTACAAATATTAATAAATGTAAATCCCCAGGCCACAAAATATGTGATATTGCATTATAAATAATGTATTTTGTACTACTATTGACATTATGTAATATGATATTGAAAAAAAGGAAGGCCCAGAGTTTCTAGCCGGTTCTTCCCTGACGTCTTATTTTTTGAACCTGTACAGATTTTGACAATCATAAAAGCTGTCATCGTCATTATTATATCAGCCTATAACTAGTCCACTGCTGAACATAGGCCTTCCCCATAGATTGTCACAAAAGTTTGTAGCTCTAATTTTTATGGGATTATGCCATAGTTGACACTTCTGGCAGACGGGTTGGCAATCGCAGTTTATTTATTCAGATATTTTCCCTCTGTCGACTTTTACGACACCCACGATATGACATGGCGTGGCAGATTCTCTTAAGCCGCCACAACTAGCTTTATACAAGCCTAAACTGAATAAGCCGTGTGGTAGCGGCCAGAGAATCTACCACCCCATCTCATCCCATGGGTGTCGTAAAAGTCGATAGAGGAATAATTTAAACCAGAAGAAGGGCAGCAGCGTATTCCTGAAACATCTGAATAAATAAACTGCGGTTGCCTATCCGCCTGCCACGAGTGCATCGCAAAACCCCAAAAAAATTAGAGCTTAAAACTTTTGTGGCTATCTATTGAGGAGGTCTATGTTCAACAGTGGACTGGTGATGGGCTGAGGTGAAACTGAATAAAGAATAACACTACATTTGTTAATATTTCAAAATTATTCGAGACAACACTAATACAGTTGTACATTTAATCCTTGTTTAGCATGCTTATTTGTTGGCATGTTATATCCAGCTGACCACGGGCGTTGTTAATGTAGCCTGAGTTACAGCATGCGATTTACTGTGGACAGTGTAAGCCGAGTAACGAATTTAAATCCCTAACTTCCTTCATTTGGCAGTATTATTAATTTAGGGCAGAAACTTTATTAAGAGTAGCTATAAATTACGACGGTATTACGTTTCGTATCTGCTTTACATTTTAAACTTTATATCTGTTGCTTTGAACTTTGCGTTTTATTAATGTGTTAAGAGCTTTCATAACGTATCGCACTCCTATCACAAAACCGTTCTAACTCAATTTTTTTTTTCCAGAAGCGATGTAAAACTAATTTACATATATACATACAGTCACGCCTTTTCCCCATATAAGGGGTACCACAAGCGCGAGTGTCGACGGATGGCTAACCACGTCGCCGCCAAGTCAAAAAATCTTACTCCCCATTGCGTTCCCACGAGCAGTATAGTGACAGTATTGTTTATTAGTGTTATTCAGCACGAATAAAGGCTGTCCGTACAATACCTTAGTCGACTCATACGACACCTCGGTAGGATAGGTGCTAGTCTACTGTGCTGGACACTTCCATCTACCGGTTAAAGGTTTCTAACTTAGTAAAAAAATATCTTGACGCTATCTATTGGTTACGTCTTTAAATTTCTTGAAGATTGTTTTGGTGACGCGTAGACAAACACGTTGAATAGGGAAGATAGATAAAATCAAATTTTAGATTTTTTTTGGTGTTTTTTTGGTGTATTGTAGGCCTTGAATGTCAGAATTCGTACGCGCATAACAATTGTCTGATATACCAAACACTATAATTGTAGGATATGTCCATAATCGCCGCAATGTGGAATCTGTTTGGCGATCGCAGCATATTTTTTTTTATTATTTAATTAAGTGACGGAAGGAGCAAAACGTTCACCTGATGGTAAGTGCAACGTCTGCCTATAACAAATGCTGTGTCATCCAGACCTGAGACATCAGTTCTTAAGTCTCATATGCCCAGTGATTGCACTAGCTCACACTAGGCGCAGTGTGGTGTCACACAGAAATGTTGCGGGTGACACAGCATTTGTCATGGGTGGACGTGGCACTTACTATCAGTTAAACGTTTTGCTTGTTTCGTCACTTTATCAAAGAAAAAAAAATAGAAAAATAAACTGTATGAGAACAAGTCAATTTACTTGAACGTATATGTACCAAATAATTTGAAAAGTCTATGAAGCCGACATAAAAATAATTATTTTATACATGTGGCTTACAGTGCTTGAGTAAATATGTCTGAAATGGTCAATGAACACACACACACACACAAACACGTCGAAGTTATGGCCACCCGGCTCTCACATGAGACCACCTCATTAGTACTATATTACTGCCGATGTTACATCATCATCACCATCATTTCAGCCTATCACTAGTCCACTGCTGAACACGGAGGATTTTGCCATAGTTGCCACGCTTGGAAGGCGGATTGGCAACCGCAGTTTATTTACTAAGATGTTCCAGGAAGGTGCTGCTGCCCATCCTCCTGTTTTTTTATTTTTCCACTGTCGACTTTTACGACGCCCACGAGATGAAATGGGGTGGGAGATTCTCTAAAGCCGCCACGACACGAAGTTATATATATTATATATTCCAAATTTCAGATCAATCTGTTGAAGTCGAGCATGGCCAAAATTCAGTTCCAAAATTTGAACTTCACATACAATCATCACATAAAAACACGTATATTGTAAGTTAAGAAATGCTTCTTCCTGTTATATTGATAAAATCAGACTTCTTTCATCAAGATTTCACGATTTCATTCAAGATTCAATCAGAAATCTGATTTCATACAAAAACTACTGAATTTGTTAATACTAAATTACAACACATTATGAATATTAGGAAGGAAGCTTCCTTCCTAATATTCATCTATTATTCTTCTCTTTATCTTATATTCTATTATCAGAGTCGCTCAGCGCTATATGAAAAACGCTATGCTCGGAGTTTCTCAGCGTGATAAAATCCGTAATGATGATATCCACAAAAGAACTAAAGTAAGCGACATAGCCCTATGGATTAGCAAGCTGAAGTGGCAATGAGCCGGCCATATTGCTCGTAGAACCGATAACCGGTCGGAAAGAAAGGTTCTCGATTGGCAACCTCGTACCGGCAAATGCTGTGTAGGGCGCCCACTGGATGGAGCGACGACCTGTTCGGCTTTGCGGGAAGTCGATGGATGCAGGTGGCACAGGACCGTGTTTTGTAGCAATCTATGAAGGAGACCTTTGTTCAACAGTGGACTAAAATAGGCGGAAATGATGATGATGATGATGATGAATGTTAGCCGTTGCTGTTCCATTATCCTACATGCCTTAATAAAATACAATTTACTCAAGCATCCAGCAGACCATATATGTTTGTATAAAATTGTATTTATCATGTTCGACTCCATAAAGTAAAAACAAAGTTATAACCTTTAAATGTCCCTGATTATATATAATATAACCTCAGCACGGGCCTCCTCTCGTTTCTGAGAGGGTTTTGGAGCCAGGTAGAGATCGCCTCGCTGCTCATTGGAGCAGCGAGGCGATCTCTACCTGGCGGGTCGTCGGACTTCATATTTATTTTGCGATGCAGACATCCATTCTTATACTCGTATTATAGATGCGAATGTTTGTCTATCTGTTCCTTTGTCTGACTGTTACTTTATACTTCTATGCCGCGGACATAGTCGCGGGCATTGGATAGTATTAAATAAACAAACACAAAGAACTAGATTCGAATATATTTTTATTTTAATAAGACATCTGGAAGAACGAAAGGCTAGCAAAAAGAAAGTTACGATAATTAAAGAACTGACTTTCCTTTGACCGTTTTGCTACAAAGCTTTCTGAATACGTTATGTAACTGTACTCGTATGATGCAAACATTGTAGAATTATGCAATGTAGAAAGTAGTAAGAAACTATAAAACATGTTGTTTATTTCAAAAGCAAATTACTTGCATTACATCAAAGTTGACGTAAATATTTGGCGAATGATATTGCCAATGAAGTAATAGTAGCTACCCGCCAGATCGAGTGGTCTGATCTGGGGAGGACGTCTCCTCCAAATAGTAATATTTAGATGTTGTTTATATAGTTCGCATCTCGGAAAACTTTCATAGCGCGATTATGGACGTATGCGAATATTTCTGGAGCTTCTCATGTGGCGACATAGATGTCGCTCCATCACTCCCCCGCTGAGACTGGAAGTCGTAGTTTAGCGTTTTAGCAAAAACAAAGTAAAATACGCTTCAAAACTGAACATTTGGCCTTATTATTTTTTTTTCGCTTAAAAACCCATTTTGCCATTTTTCGCTTAAAAACCATACTCCCATACTAATATTATAAATGTGAAAGTAACTCTTTCTGTCCGTCTGTCTGTTTGTTACCTTTTCACGGTTCACCGCTAAACCGTGGTTAACGAAATTTGGCACAAAGATAGCTTGCATCCCAAAGACGGGATACTTTTTATCCCGGGAAATCAACACGTACGTGAAGCCCACGACGGCTAGTACATATAAATTGGGTAAAGTTTCTTCTTATACGGAAATGACGTTATTGCCATTGCAACAACATCTCATTTCTGAGAGAGTTTTGGAGCGAGGAATAGTCCGCCACGCTGCTCCAATGCGGGTTGGCGGAGTTCACATGTCCTCGAAATATTTCTATTCCTCGGATATGCAGGTTTCCTCACTATGTTTTCCTTCACCGCTGAGCACGTGGCACGCACGCACAATTTTAGAAGTGCCGGCACCGGTGATCGAACCCAGGTTACTCGCGTACTATGAAATTAAAGGCGAGCACCCGGCCCCTGAGCTACCACGGACTCGAAATATTTGAACCTCAATACGATTCTTTTTCTTAAGAGTTAAGTGAGCGTCACGAGATGTGCACTCTTAGATTTTCAATTTTTTTTTACAAACTGTATTATATATACTTTAGATGAAATACTTTACTTATATAGAAAGCTAGACAAATTACAGTATGTTGGTAACGTGCCAAGAGGGCACGTAGAACAGTATTACTACATCGCAATGCTCATTCGTTGATCAAGTACGACCAAAGCTCTTGGGTCATTATAAACTTTGACCAGGCGCTACGAAATACCTCTTTTTCGACCGCGTGGCGTAGTGGTTAGCGTATCTGACTTCTGCGCCACCGGTCCTGGGTTCGATTCCCAGCCGCAGGTAACATTTGTGCAAAAACACAATTGTTGCTTTTCGGGTCTGGTTGTGTTGTGCATGTGAAATGCTGTTTGTAAAACGCACCCACGATACAGGAGAAAATCCTACTGTGGGCTTCGTTTATAAAAAAAGAGAGAAAAAAAAAAGAGAGAACCTCTGTACCAAAATCTTCCATTTGGTCACAAGGGTCCGAATGTCTCGGTAACAAACGTCCACAAACAGCTCATGCCTTCTTTTATATTATTCACATTAACTATTTTCCAATTATTTGTAGAAGTTGAGGAAGGTATTACTGGTGGTAGGATTCCTATATATATACAACTCCAACTGTCCGCATATAATAATTGCCAAGAACTACTTCATAACAAACTGCGCGTCTTCGTTCACTTTGAACATACTTAAATACAGCACTTACTGGGATATTTTTAATAGTAAAGGGGGAAAAAAGAGCAAGCGGACCACCTAATGGTAAGTGATCAACGCCGTCAATGAACATCTGCCATAACCGGAGAAATTCCGGGTGCGATCCCGGCCTTTGAGAAAGGAGTAGCCTCTTCTCTTGAAGGTTCAGGCATATCGGTCTGGAAAAACCTCTGGCGGTTGCGGACTCAAAGTGATTGAGTGCCAGTAGGATTCCTATGCAGGAATCCGTCTAGGTAGGTACCACCCCAGGGCCAGTTATTCTGCCGTGAAGTAGTAGTGTGCAAACATTACTGTATTTCGGTCTGAAGGGCACTGAGAGCTAGCGTAATCAGTGGGCATATGAGACTTAAGAAGTGATTTCTCAGGTTGACTGACGGGCGCAGTGTGGTGTCACACAAAAATGTTCTAGGTGGCACAGCATTTGTTATGGGCAGACGTTGCACTTATCGTCAGGTGCACTTTTTGCCCGTTTCGTCACTTTATAAAATAAAAAAATAACAAAAGGTATAATCTTTCTGTACAACATTTTCCTCAATTTAGACGTAAAAATTTTTGAAGTAAACTAATGAAATTATGTGTAAAATGATGAAATTAAATATAATTATTATAATATATATATATATATATATATATATATATATATATATATATATATATATATTATTAATTATAATATATAACTAATGAAATTAAATATAATTATTATTTAATAGTATTTATATTTTTACACCAGACTCCACATTTTTTTATATTTGCACCTGCCATCACTTTTCTGGTCCCCCAGGGTTGACTGGCAGAGAATGCCTCTAGGTATTAAGTCCGCCAATTGTATTCCTTAGATTAAGGTGTTACAATTAAGATACAATAAATAAATAATGAAACAATTGCTACTACTATAAGGCATACTAACAAACCGATTCACTCTCCGGCACATAAACTATCTCCAGGCAAAAAATCATGTTTGTTTGCTCAGTTGCTGCGTAAAAGAAAGACAAACCAACAAACACACTACCGCATTTCTAATACGTATGTTTGTACATGGTGTGTATGTGGTGGCGGCTCCTTAAAAGAATACTACCACTCCATCTCATCTAATGGATCTCGTAAAAGGCGAGTAAGGAATTAAACTGCACTGTGCACCCAACAGCGCATGGTGGCGATGGGCTCACCACCTATCACACCAAGGGCATTATATTGTTTTGGTGAAACGTGGATTGTGGCAGTCATCTATTTTGCAGTGAGTGCCCAGTCTCTGACTACCCCTTATGGGATACAGTCGTGATCTTATGTATGTATGTGTACTCGTATTATAATGTAGTAGTACGAAAGTACCTCTCTCTGTACATCTGTCTGTTTGTTAACATTTCACGGCACGACCGTTGAATCGATCTTGACGAAATTTATCACAGAGATGGTTTGCGTCGCGGATAGGGACATAGGATACTGTTTATTTCAGAATATCAAAAAATCAAAAAGCAATTAAAAAGTACCTAAATCCATGCGGACGTAATGGCAGGCTTCAGGTTGTGATATATTATATAAAATTAAATTATATTGTACATATATAAAATATAAATACCACCCCATCCCATCCCGTGAGTGTCGTAAGAGGGAAATTAAAACCAGGAGATGGGCAGCATTATCTTCCTGGAACATCTGAATAAATAAACTGCGGTTGTGAACCGGCCTGCTAATCGTGGCAACCATGGCAATATCCCTCCAATATGAGAGCTGAAAACTTTTGTGTCTATCTATGGGGGAGGCTTATGTTCAGCAGTGCACTTGTGATAGGCTGAAACGACGAGCTCCGCGCAAAATAAACCGAACACATTTTTTTTATTTCTTTTAAGTGACGGAACGAGCAAAACGTTCACCTGATGGTAAGTGCAACGTATGCCCATAACCAATGCTGTGTCACCCAGAAAATTACTGCTTGACACCACACTGCGCCCGTCACCCTGAGACATCAGTTCTTAAGTCTCATATGGGCATATGACTAGTGATTACGCTAGCTCTCAGTGCCCTTCAAACCGAAACACAGTAATGTTTGCACTCTACTGCTTCACGGCAGAATAAATGGGCCTGGGGTGGTACCTACCTAGACGGATCCTGCATAGGAATCCTACCACCAGTGCAGTACATGAGTACGGCATGGTCATAAAGACCTGAGCACTAACAGTTCGTCTGGTCTCGGTAACGTTCTGTTCTCAGCGTGCGGTACCTTAAAGTTGCAGCATACAATTCGGTAGCTATTAATGTTTCTTAATAAACTGACTTATCTATAGAAAAATAAGTTTCTAATCGGATAAGTATTACCTGAGATTCCCGCATACGAACTCTCCAACTTTATTATTAGATTAATAACCTCTATAAGTTAGACCTCCAGCAACACAACTGTGAAATCCGCATCCGAATTTTGTGCAGTAGTTTTTTGCGTGATGCGCGTACAAACATACAGACAGACATACAAATGAAAAAAAAATCGATAAAAGGTTATTGTTTCGGCTTCTACTGATATTCTATCAGGACTTATATTATTCCTTATATATCTCCATCTACCTCGGCTCTAAGACCTAAGACACCTTCATACTAAATTTTATTAGCCATTTGAGCTTGAAAATGTAGTAGGGAAATAAATAGGAATTAAGAATTAAGTCTATCTCACAAGAATTGTATATTTTCTGGGATAAACAGTAGTCTATGTCAACTTCCGGCCCATAAATAAAGTCTATGCAAAAAATCACGTCGATCCATTGCTCCGTTGCTGCGTGTAAAAAGGACAAACCAACAAACACTGAAAACATTAGCAAACTAACTCTACTTCCTGAGTTCAGCTCACGGGCACATTAATAAAACAATTTATAAAAAGTTTTAATAAGTGCCTTTTGCAACTGACCTACTTTTTTTTAAATCCCCTCGTAATAATAAGCTCAAACGCAATTATCTAGTATCGCTTATAAAAGCAATTTCCATAATGATATCACTAACGAGGGAACAACTAATAGAAGAGAAACATAGAGCAGAATGGATAAGCCCCAAGAGGATTAGATACGACTTCGAAATTTTCTTTTGTTTTGCCATGTAAAAATGTATTAGCAGTGGAGCTAAGATCAAGTAAAAAAAAATCGAAACTCTCGTCCTACTCGTAAATTCCATACTAACGTTATAAATGCGAAAGTAACTGTCTCTGTCGTTGTGTGTTTGTTACCTTTTCACGACTCACCGTTGGCTGGGTGGCTACTGTGTATTTTGGCGTATGAACCTCATTCAATTGGTTAATGAGATCAAATGAAACCGATCACGAAACCAACCAGAGTTACACAGCAGACCCTCTGAAGACGGACTTCTTTTCCGTAAAATCAAACAGTTAGAAAGTTATTTTTTAAAAACCCTAAATCCACGCGGACGTAGTCGCGGGCTTCAGCTAGTATAATATATAATGAAAACAAGACCGAGAAATGAGTACGCATCGTATATACCACACAATAGATGTACCATGACATATATTTTTATGTTACAGTAATAATATTACGAAGTTTTTGAAAATTTCCTGCGTTTGATATGGGCAGACTTTGCACTTACCATCAGGGCGAACGTTTTTTATCGTTTCGTCACTTTATCCAATAAAAAAAGTGAATGACTTGCCATTCTCGTCTCCTATTTCCCTTTATTGCCTAAATTTTATTCCCTAAATTGTATTCCTTATATATATATATATATATATAATATATATATATATATATATATATATAAGGAAGATGCTGCTGCCATGTCCTGGTTTTTATTTTCTCTCTGTCGATTTTTACGACACTCACGTGATGAGATGGGGTGGTAGATTCTCTTAAGCCTGCCTAATAGATAGAAATATGAGTCAGAGTCTATCTTCTTCTCCTATGCCGCGGTCATGGGTTTGCATGAGCAACTCATAGTTTGCCTATTTGAACTGCAAAAAACTAAGATGTGATATTTTTTCTTAAGTGATTTTTTTTGTAATTCTTATTAAGGAAATATGGTTCTCAATCGAGTCCAACTCTTTCCCATTGGATCAGGCAGTGACAACATCTTTTCCACGTGCTGCGATTCTGACACATCTTTCATTTCTTCTAATTTCATATTACAAGCGCGTCGGTTGTGGGTACATTAGACGTGACCTTTCCTTAAAACGTCTTCGATCTGAGCGTGATACGTTCGCCTCATCGACTGTTACCGGCTTGCCCATTCAAATTCGAATGTGCCAAAAACACAAATGTTTAGTTTGCAGGTCTGGTTGTACATGTGAAATTTATTTCTGTAAAACGCCACGATTTAGGAGAAATACTAGTGTGGTTTGTGGCTTGTGGGTGTTCCAGCGTTATAAACCAACAAAATAAATGGAGATTATCAAGCATCCATACCAATAGTATAAATGCGAAAGTAACTCTTTCTCTGTTCCTCTGTCGGTTTGTTAGAGAGACGGACATACTTTTATCTCAGATGATCAAATAGTTTCCGCGGGATATTTAAAAAGCCTACATCTACGCGGATGAAGTCGCAGGCATCAGCTAGTCTAGTATAAAATAAGATTACAGAATCATATCTATGAAAAGACAGTGGCAAATCATAATATTTTATTATAAAAATATTTTTGACAAACGTATAATCGACTTTTAATATTATCAGATATGTGGAACACGTGACGCTGTAATTAAACAATGTTATTATTTCGTCTAATGCGAAATTAACCCTTTTTCTATTCCTCTGTCTTTTTTTTATTGTATACAGTGACGAAACGAGCAAACGTTCACCTGATGGTATGCGCAACGTCCGCCCACAACAAACGCTGTGTCACCCAGAATATTTCTGTGTGACACTAAACTGCGCCCGTCACCGAGACATCAGTTCTTAAGTCCGAAATGCCCAGTGATTACGCTAGCTCACAGTGCCCTTCAAACCGAAACACAGTAATGCTTGCACACTAATGCTTCACGCAGAATAACTGGCCTGGGGTGGTACCTACCTAGACGGATTCCTGCATAGGAATCCTACCACCAGCAACCAACCAACCAACAGATGTCTGTTACCGGTTCACGGCCCGACCCTTTAACCGATCTTGACACAATTCGGCCCAAATTAAGTGCAAGGTGTACCTGGCGGAGGACATAGGATACTTTTATCATAAATCATCAAATAGTTACCGCGGAATATTCAAAAAAACCTATATCTACGCGGTGAAGTCGCGGGCATCAGCTACTAACAATGTTATTATTTCGTCTTGCGGTAAATTTCATTACATTACAGTACGTTTAATATATGCAGATGAGTTGCGATGTAATTTATTCGCTCAGAAAATTGTTTTTAAACTTAAACTTTTATGCTGAAATAGTAATATTTGCAACGGCAATGGTTAAACTCGGATCAAAACATAGTTAATAGAATCAGGCGTTACCTTGCGGAAATCCATTATAGTAAAGGAAAGAAAGTTAATTTGCTAAGATCCGCATGCAAAATGTAAAATGGTGTGTATTACCTAGTTTTGAAGAGCACCGCCCGCCCTCCCACAACAGCGTGGCAACAGCAACACAAGAATACCAATACCGCCACCGGGAGCCGCCACCAGATACCCTCCACCACTACAACACTACCACTAGGCACAATACACACCACTGAAGTCAACCGCCGAGTCTGTTACTCGGGGGTTGACAGTCGTAGAGTCAATATAACTTGATAATACCTCGTTTTGAGGTGAAACACTCGCTTTCGGTTCTTTAATTAGCGCTTTGGTCGCGTAAATTAATTCACATCCCACTGTTAACTCAGTTTAATTTAACGTCTAGATGGGTACTACCGCAAAGCCAGTTATTTTATCTTGAAGCAGTGTTCAAAGACAGTAAGTGTTTAAGTCTGAAGGGCATTGAGAGTTAGTGTAATTTAACTAGGCATATGAGACTTAAAAACAGACTCAGATATTTTCCATCAGGTGAACATTTTGCTCATCTTGTCTTTTTTATTTTACTGTAGTATTTGCGTAAATATTAGAAATATTGTTTTTATTGCTTCCTATTCATAATAAAAAAAACGAATTAAAATCAAAGGAAGAAAAAATACGGACCCCTAAACGCTGAAATATCAGGTCAGATGTGCTGTAGTTGAATACCAACAAAACAATAAATTTCTCTAGTGTCCTCGCCGAAGTTAATGGAGCTGTGGAACGTGACCACATACGGAACCTCTTTTATTACATTCCGTACCCGTTATTCGTTTCAATTAGATATTATTGGAACATTTTTGGGTTAGTAATTTTGCTACATACATCAATCTCATCCGTTCAAGTACATATAATTATTTATAAATTGTTGTTTTTTTACTTTATTTTGTATACTTATGATAAATGAATAAAATTGTGTTTTTTGCATTAATATCGCAGACGAATTTACCCCTCACGCACGTACAGATCTCTAGACTGAAGCATTTGAAATCTGAGTGCTGCACACCGCTTGGTAGTGCCCGAGACGTGATGAATATAATTTATATAATGTACACTTTTGATTTTTTTTCTGAACATGACTACATGATTGAACAAAACAGTAGAATATAAACTAAGAAGAATTTTATATAATTCCTAAGGTTCATAAAGTTACATGATACCTTTATTTATTCTCACCCTCTCTTGCCGTGTGGTAGTGGTAGCAAATAATATAATATACTATATGTGGTGTGATGGCGGCTTAAGAGAATCTACCACTCCATCTCAGTGTGTGTCGTAAAAGTCTATACAGGGATAATAAACCACTACATGGTCAGCAGTATCTTCCTGTAACATCAGAATAAATAAACTGCGGTTGCCAACGCGCCTGCCAAGCGTAGCAACTATGGCAAAATTCCCCTCAAATTGAGAGCTAGAAACTTTTATAGAAATCTCTGGGGGAGGCCTATGTTCAGCAGTGGACTAGTTATAGGCTGAAATGATGATGATGACGATGATGACCCTCTCTTGAACAAGATCTTCTTCACCAATGCAGTTCATCATGAAAAATGATGGTGTTAATACGTTGCAAAATAAGCATAATGAAAATCGAATTTTATTCAATATTGCGCTGGAGAATATGGAGTAATTAATCTCATTTCAATTAAAACTCAACTTAATTTTCGTCACGTTCGCAATTTGTTAGTCAGATGAAACTGATACAGTGCACGGTGGCGATGGGCTCACCACCTATCACACCAAGTGCATTATATTGTTTTAGTGAAACGTTTACCCCTTATGGGATAGAGTCGTGATCTTATGTATGTATGTAGGTATGAAACTGATACTTTATTAATAAAAATATTGACAATACGATTTGCGTTAGCCGAAAGATTTCGACCTCTTTAGATTCGAATTTCGCGATATTTAAATAATTGTGCAGTTTTCGTAAACAGAAATGATTTAGAAGAAAAATTTTTTTTAGAGATTCGTATAATTAGTGACGCACACTATTTCCACTACGGCTCGCCGTGGTAGCTCAGGGCTAGGCGCTCGCTTTAAATTTCATAGTACGCGAGTGACCTGGGTTCGATTTCCGGTGCCGGCACCACTGAAATTGTTAATTGCAATTTTAAGTGCTGACTTACCACGTGCTCGGCGGTGAAGGAAAACATCGTGAGGAAACCTGCATGTCTGAGGAATAAAAAATATTTCGAAAACATGTGACGTCCGCCAACTCGCATTGGAGCAGCGTGGCGGATTCTTCCTAGCTCCAAAACCCTGTCAGAAATGAGAGGAGGCCTGTGCTCAGTAGTGGGACATTTATAGGCTGAAACTTTACTTTTTACTTTAACTATTCCAAAAGGATTTCTTTCGTTCCCTTCGTTTCAATGATTATGTTTTACTAACTGATTTGACCTCGGCATTTCGTAACCTCCTGCAGTATATATTTTGTATCGTAAAATAAAATAATAAGTAATAAATTATAGAGTATTTATCCTTCTTATTTAACACCTATAAATACTTTGTATAATGACTGGTATCTGTCAAAACTAAAATTAAATAATTTATATTTATAATTTCAAACATATTTCTGAGACACTAGCCAAATCACTATGTTGTTATGTTTGTGTATGTTGCATCACTTGTAACACTAACTTCCACTTCATTTAGTGGATGAATTATTTCGCAAAATTCACGTAACTTTGAACAGTATTAAGCTTGCAGGTTTCCTCAACATGTTTTTGTTAAATTAGGAACACAAGTGAATTCATAATTAACGTTGCATATTAATATTTTGAATGTTAAAGACGTAATATGAAAATGCACTCGCATACATTAATATTAATTTATTTGCAAACAATGTGATCTTAATATAATCCGCATATCATATATTTTTTTTGTAAAATATTTCTTTAGTTTAGTAATATAAACTATATTACTCATCATTATTTTTATTGGCAGGCAAATAGTTTGTCAAATAATTTTGGTTTTTCAACGTATTCATTATTTTATAAATTATTATTTTTTATGACTGAACGCACATTATATAAAATACCTTCAGCTAACTCAACGTAACCATGAGAGCCGCCATGTTAGAATGTTATGTCATGGTTGTAATTATCATTGTTACCACCAAAGAGAAGGTTACCACTAGGAGCGTATTTACATACATTACATACATACAGTCACTCCTTTTTCCCATTGGAGTAGGCAGAGACCACAACCGTAGCCAACTCGCCACGCGGGAAACGAGACGTGATGGGTATGTTCACAAGTATGGCGCATGTGTCAGTCATCGCCATCCTCAACCATTTAAAGGGAAGTTTACGACCGTCACA
>JAHVAK010000501.1:0-188359 GCA_019845155.1 Luehdorfia chinensis
TCCACTGCTGAACTCCATATCTTCTTGCCCCATAGATTTCCACAAAAGTTTGTAGCTCATTATGGGGGGAATTGCTATAGTTGCCACGCTTGGCAGGCGGTTTCGAAACCGTAGTCTATTTAAGAAGCTGCTGCCCATCTTCTGGTTTTTATTTTCCCTCTGTCGACTCTTACCCACGGGACGAGATGGGTGGCAGATTCTTTTAAGTCGCCGCACGGCTTTTTTTTTAATTGATGATAAAGTATCACTTTATTAAATAAATTATGTTTGCACCCAAACCAAGTTTTCAATCAAGGTTAGTAAACGCCTCAGTTTGTGGTGGGCGCAATCCCCAGACTGAATTTGGCATTTATTTTGAAATCACAGACAGACATTAAAATTTTCATATTGTTATAGATTTTAGCGCTTACCTCCGGTGAAGCAAAAATGAGAAGAATTGCGCTACCATTTCCACGTGTTTTTTTTTTTATTTACAGTTGTTTAAAATCAAGTCTTTTTGATCACGTGAGAAATTTTTTAAAGTTATTAGTGTCTATTTTCTTATTGAGCGACTAAACTTATTTTTAACTATTGCTTACTTTTTTTAAAATTTTTAGAAGAAAGAAATGATAAGAATTTTTGTTCATGTTAAATTTTTAATTTTACGTGATGCATTTCTTCGTAATTCGTTTCGGAAGTAATCTGATGATCTGAATCGGAATAATCTTTGGAAAAAGTCTAAAACATCTGTCACTCGCTCATTTCAGCCTATCACTAGAACACTGCTAAACATTCGCCTCCCCCATAGATTGCCACAAAAGTTTGTGGCTCTCATTTTGGAGGAATTTTGCCATAGTTGCCACGCTTCGCAGGCGGGTTGTCAAGTTTATTCATTCGGATCGTCCAGGAAGATGCTGCTGCCCATCTCCTGAGTTTTTTTTCTTCTGTCGACTTTTACGGTACCGACATGATGAGATGGGTTGCTAGATTCTCTTAAGCCGTTACCACACGCTCAGACGCTCATTTAGTCAAATTTCATAATTGAGCGACTCATGCAATAAAAGTCAGCTCATCAAGCACTATTTACAGTTACGAATTATATAACATGTAATCAAAAATTAATTTCACTTTTAATTTTTTGATCATAGTGAATTATTGCTTATTATAATAGCGTCGATGGCGATATTGAACTGAAATAAAAAAAATATTTTTTACTTGTGACAACCCTTGAGCCGTGTGGTGGCGGCTCGTTAAAAGAATACTACCACTCCATCTCATCCAATGGATCTCGTAAAAGGCGAGTAAGGGAATTAAATTGCACTGTGCACCCAACAGCGCATGGTGGCGACGGGCTCACCACCTATCACACCAAGTGCATTATATTGTTTTGGTGAAACGTGGATTGTGGCAATCATCTGTATTTGCAGTGAGTGCCCAGTCTCTGACTACCCCTTATGGGATAAAGTCGTGATCTTATGTATGTATGACAACCCTTATCCCTTTCACTGACGCGCCGTTGTCTAGACACACCCGCAAATATAATAATAATCCTAATGTTAATACACGCATAATCGTACGCATATGATTCACGTTGCAGTAAATAAACCCCTTTATTGAGTTTCTCTGAATTTTAAACAAATGCACTTTCATGTCCACTTTATAGGAGCATGTGAAGGTAACGCACTCTAAATGCACTCTAATATTGGTTTTGCTTTCATCATTTCCATGATAATAATTAACCTTACTCTGGCTGGTTTCTCGTTTATGCAATAAAAAGAAAAATTATGTTGAGATTTCTGACCGCTATGTAAATAATTTCTCTTCGTATTTTTTAAAAAATCTTGCGACTGCTCTCGCTACATATAGTAGTTTTCCATAGAGGCAACGTTGAAAAATGATAACTCAATAAAAGTAAACCTTATTGGTTGTAGCTGGAATCACACGGAATGATATCGAAATAACTTCCAGTGCAGAAAAACTTCGACTCACTTTTAAAGTTTGCAACTACGTCTCTTGGACTGTTTTGATTCGTTGGAAACACACATAATGGAAAATTTATTCGATAACTTCGGCCAAGGTTGTATAAGGTTGTATACAACAACGCGTCTTATAATTATTGATCAATATTGTTATAAAAAATCTAATTATTCTGTTATCTGTTATCTGTTACGCTCAGCTATATATATATATATATATATATATATATATGTATATATATATCAATATATCTTCATGTATATTTCCCAAAAGTGTTTTTTGTGTCTGTATGAAACATCTCCCTTAATACTGTAAAAAGTAAAGTTTCAGCCTATAAATGTCCCACTACTGTGCACAGGCCTCCTCTCATTTCTGAGAGGGTTTTGGAGCTAGGAAGAATCCGCCTCGCTGCTCCAATGCGGGTTGGCGGACTTCACACGTCTTCGAAATATTTTTAATTTCTCAGACATGCAGGTTTCCTCACGATGTTTTTCTTCACCGCTGAGCACGTGGTAAGTCAGCACTTAAAATTGCAATTAACAATTTTAGTGGCGCCGGCACCGGGAATCGAACCCAGGTCACTCGCGTACTATGAAAATTAAAAGCGAGCGCCTAGCAATATTCAGCTACCACGGCTCTTAATACTGTATTAAAATTAATATTTGATACTCCATATTCAAGTTTATTTTTTCCCCTGATGACGAAAAATAAGTAAACGACTTGAAATTAATGGTGTCGTTAAAAAATGAACTAAAAGATTGAATTGAAAATTGGAGTTGCTTACATTCTTTAGAGAAGTAGACGGCGACATCTGTTCATGAATACGATACTGTGAGAAATATTATCACGGGTTTTCTCTTATTACCAACATTATATTTTTAACTATCTACGGGCGATTTCTATATCCACTCTATCAACGATTGAGCTTACTAATGACCAACTTACTAACTACCATTCCATCTCATCCAATGGATATCGTAAAAGGCGAGTAAGGAATTAAAATGCACCGTGCACCCAACAGCGCATGGTGGCGATGGGCTCGCCACCTATCACATCAAGTGCATTATATTGCTTTGGTGAAACGTGGATTGTGGCAGTCATCTGTTTTTGCAGTGAGTGCCCAGTCTCCGACTACCCCTTATGGGATACAGTCGCGATCTTATGTACGTAGATATAAGATATTTGAAAGAAACACTATACAAATAATGCCAATTTCTATTGGTATCGTGGATGGACCAAATATTTAAACACTCCCTTAGTAATGCTGTTTTAGTACTGCTACATATTTATTATTTCTGTTTATCCGGTGATGCATTTCGTTCAGTGCTATAGTATTTTTCTAATAAAACTTGAAATCAATTTTCTACTAATTTATGAAGATGGCTGCTAGTTAATATAATATTCAGTAGATTATTGTGCGCATGTTAAACGACCGTGGCCTAATAGATAGAGTCCCTGACTGCTATGCTAGGTCCTAGGTTCAAATCATAGCCGGAGCCAACAAATGTGTTGTGTGGTTTTCGGATCTGGTAGTGTTGTGATTGTCGCCATGTCTCTGATACAGCATTCGAACCTAACTTCGATCTTGTTGTAAAGGTCATCGGGCTCCATAAGGCAAGGGCTTGTGAGTGCCTCTGTATTTGAGCATACACTAGACAGCACTATAACATTTCCTGCGCAGTTGATAGTATTCGGAAGTTGTCGCCGTGGTCACCATCATTGTATCATAACAGATAGTCAGAACAGACTCTTTTCATGCTGATTTTATTAATGCAGTTAAAGGAAAGTGAAAGACTATTAATACTCGTATATCACTGCTCAGCACAGATCTCCTCGCATTCCTGAGAATAGTTTGGATCCGGGAAGAGACCGCCACGCTGTTCCAATGCGGGTTGGCACGCAGGTTTCCTCACGATGTTTACCTTCACCGCTAAGCAGGTGGTAAATCAGCACTTCAAATTGCAGAACAATTTTAGAGGTGCCGGCACCGGGGATCGAACTTAGGTCACTCGCGTCCTATTAAAGGACATTGCTCAGCTCCCATACAAAGTTCGGTCAAAAACGAGGAGTTATAAAACATTGATTCTTGAGTTTAAAAAAGCAGACTAGAACGACGGACACTTTTCATAATTAATTTATTAAAATATTTTCGATTTTGAGGTTATTAATATATAAGGTTAATTTAATAATATTAGTTGTTATAATTTTCGTAAGGAAAATCGAAAAAAAAATACCCAGAACACGTAACAGACAATAACAAAGATCGCCAAAATTACATTTGAAAACAAAATCAAATCAATTTTGTCAATACTCTAAAATTTCTCCCACTCGCAAGCTTACATAAGCTATGTTTGTTTCTCGCTCGCACTCTTAACACTATCACTTTGACTATGGTTTTTTGCTGCGCCTTTTTGTGTGGCACTTAGCGCTTTCAGCAGCACTGGTTCCTATCTCTAGACTTATGGATCCAGCGCTGAAGCGATGTTTTTATATGTTAGTCGGGAACGGTAAAATGTCGTTATTAATGAAATGCCTCTTTAATTATCTTTTATTAATCTGAAGTATCCGCTGAATGCAAGTATTTGGAAAAAAGGACATTAAAGAACCTGAGAATTATGGTATACGTCAAACGTATGCTGATTCTTAGGCAAATTTGGACAATGTTCTATAAAGCGCCCGGCTCCTGAGCAGTAATGATGCCCAAATAGTAATGGATTAGATTTAGTAGTGTTTGTGTTTTTTATGACTTTATATAATCGCTGAAATCCAAATTGAAAAACTTTAGACTCTCTAAACTATTCGATAGAATCCGATATTACTTTGCGGACATCGACTGTGGGGGAAAAGTTAGTTGAGATTAGCATGCAAGATTAAATGTTGGGTGCTACTTAATTTTTTCATATAAAGTTTTAGAAGGCAACGGAAGAGCGCACACAGCTAACGTATATGAGCATATATGAAGTTGGCAGTCTAAGAAAATTAACGTACATACATACATTCAGTCACGCCTTTTTCTCATTTAAGGGGGAGACAGAGGCCACTCACGTAGCCGAGAAATCTTTGCTGTGCATAGACAAAAGTATTTTTTTTTTTGGATATGTTTTGATATATTTAATTGGATTGGATAGAGCGACGAGACAACCAAAACGTTCTCCTGATGGTAAGTGCAACGTCTGCCCGTAACAAATGCTGGGTCACTCAGACTATTTCTGTGTGGCACCACACTGCGCCTGTCCCCTTGAGACATCAGTTCTTAAGTCTCATATGCGGGCTATATATTTGTGCCGTTTCGCGTGGAGACACTCGGGCCGTGGGGACCAGACACGAAACTTTTGTACAAAGATATCTGCACGCGCCTGGTTACCATTTCCGGTGACCCAAGAGCTGGCTCATACTTTGGCCAGCGAATCAGCCTCGCAATACAGCGTGGCAACTCGGCAAGATTGCTGGGCACGCTTCCCACAGACGGCGGCGATTTGGCCAGCATTTTTTATCTAGTTTAGTTTTTAAATAAGTGCTTTCTTTTTTTAGTAATATTTTTGATAATTCTTGGAATGAAGTATATTAAATTGCCTTTTATTTATATAATAGGCTTAGAAATATACAGATTATTTTACAGTAATTGCAGTTTGTAAGACACCAATAAAAAGAGCCATTTTAATATATAATTTAATTAGGCATAATGCAGCATGTAGTTTTACGCCAGTCCGCATGTAAAGTGTAGTGATTACGAGTAATCCATCTTAATTGAGCGAAGCCTATGTGATCGCTTACGTCCATTAGTAAAAACACACATGTGTGTAAAAAGGATGACTGTATGTATTGTGGTTAGAAACCTCTCACTCATACTTAATTTTCGCTTCCACTGGAAACGGGACGTGACGGGTGGCGAACCACGTCGTTTCCTTAGTCGCCTCTTACACCTCGGTAGAAAAGAGGTAGGTGCTATTCTATTCATATACATGCCGGACACCTATCGGCATATCAATTAATTATATAATAATTAATAATATATAAATTTATTATAATTAACTATCCAAACTGATATTATAAATGTTAATGTAACACCATTTTGTTTTAGATAGGTATATATTCAGCCATTCAAACGTAGACTTCGACAGTTAAGATTGACTTAAAACCATGGTTCTTAGTGGATAATCTAAACTACTAAACTTCCGGGTAATTGTATAATTAAGAAATTATTCATACTTCAGTTGCTTTCCGTTGTAAGCTTGACCTCGATGCAGTGTCTGCAGATATTATTACATGGATAAATTCGAGATAGATTGCCCTAAATTTGTAGCTGTTACCTGATAGACTATTTCAAGCTCAGTTAGTGCACAAATGGAGCAGTTTCTTATTAAATATTCAGTGCAAAGTGTTCTTTGTGGAATGAGTCTGAAAAATTAAATTTACTGCCTCTAAATAACCCCGTTTGGTGGCAGTTTAAGAGAATCTACCACCCTATCTCATGCTATGGGTGTCGTAAAAGACAAAACAACTCTTCCTGGGACATCTGTATATATAAACTGCGGTTGTCAACCCGCCTGCCAAGCGTGACATCTATGGCAAAATCCCCCTAAAATGGGAGCTACAAACTTTTGTGGCAATCTATGGGAGAGGTCTTTGTTCGGCAGTGGACTCGTGATAGATTACTGGCGAATTAATCTCTTTTCATTCTAAGACTAAATGAGATGTAATGATTTCGCCAAGCTGTAAGGTTACTTCACAAGTCTGTAATTGTGACTCGCATACTCTTACGGAATATTGTTACGCATAATTTTTACAAATTTGTTATAAACTTTTCAGAGTACGAATATACTCGTATAAACAAATCAAAATTAAACCAGTGAAATTAATATCCGTAACAAAATATATTTATTAGTTCTGTCTCGCGTCAATTACACTGGACGGCAAAGAAAAAGGGTCGGTAAGAAAATCTTCAATGTCTTCTAAAATACCTGACCTAGCTTCATGAAATAAAGACTAAATTTAAGAATATTTTAATGTGCTCAAAAAAAATTGTAGCATTTTATTTTCAATAAATGTAAAATAAATAAAAGTGCGTAGTTTTTCCATAATTTTCGTAAATTTAGATTGTTTTTTTTTTTTGGTGCCGTTTTCACGCATTTTAGTACTTTGTGTTACCTATCAATACCTAGCAATATCGCTGTTATGCGATTTGGCATACTTTCTACTAGGTTTTTGAGGCGATGCTGCGGAATATTCTGCCATTTCTCTATTAGAGCTTCTTTCATTTCACGAAGCGTGATTGGCGGCGGATTCCGATGACAGTTCATCCCATGCATGCTCAATGGGGTTTAAGTCGGGGCTGCGTGCTGGCCACTCTGAAAATAGGCAAACACTATCTGAGCTGTATACGGGCGGGCATTTTCTTGCATAATAACGGCATTCTAGCCCTTGTCCACTAAAAATGGACCAACGTAGTCATTCAGAATTTCAGTGACATATCTTTCTGCAGTTAAACTTCCATTTTCTATCACCACTCGCTCAGTGCGGGTTTCGGAAGAAATCCCAGCCTACACGTGAACAGAGCCTCCGCCGGATACTTTTTCTTCTATACAGGCTTGGTAATAGCGTTCTCCCGGTCTTCTGTTCACTCTTTTCCACCCTTCGTGCTTGTATAAACAGAATCTAGACTCGTCTGAAAACATAACTCTTGACCAGTCATTGTCCAATTCTCGTGTTCTCTACCATAACTCAAACTAGAGTTTCTGTGGTGTCTTTCTAGTGTTGGGCCATTTGCAGGTATCAATGGCTTTAACTTTGGTTCGGCCAGACGCGCCTTACTGTATTCGTACTCAGATTCTTTCCTCCAGCTCGTAAATGATGATTCTTAACTTGAACAGCCGTAAGAAAACAACTTTTTGACACGATATAGCGAGATTCCCGCGCCGTCATGCCCCTTTTTTGGCCTGTTCCTGGTCTAAGAAGATTGTTGATCCAGTTTCATGGAAACGCTGGAGTACTCGCTGAACTGTAGAAAGAGTCACACCAACAGTTCTCGCTGTATTTCGCTGACTGTGCCCATCTTTAAGCATTGTCAGGATTCTGGTACATTCTTCAGGGATTAACGACATGATGACTTCAAAATAATAAAATTTATAAGGCAGAGACACCATATTTATAACTTTTTTATTGCAAAACTAAAACAAACTCAAAAGAATTGATTTGAATTTTTGGGACTAAATTCGAAAATTACGTAATTGTATTATTACATTTTCAGTTTTTTATACAATTATCAAAAATAAATAAAAGGTTTAATATATTATTTTATGTGGCATTAAATATTCTTTAATTAAGTCTTTATTTCATAAAGCTAGGTCAAGTACTTTTGAAGATGTTGAAGATTTTCTAACCGACCCTTTTTCTTTGCGGTCCAGCGTACATAGAAATGAACGTTTCACATCAATTATAAAATAAATTATATTGGATAATCAATGCGGCAATTTGTTGTATAACTAAAAGTAAGCTGAACAACTTACTTTTTCTACGTATGTATTTTTAACATAATTATTATGTAAAGCATTTTCCCCCCGGTATTCAATTAAATTGGTTTCTATTTAGATGATGTTGAAACAGATTATTAATACGATTTTAATTTTTTAACGCTGAGTCAATATTTCCATAAAAACTTTTGAATGCAACAATACATATTATTTCATCTAAATTAAAATGCACCAATTTTCTGTAATATTTCCAGAAATTATACACATTCAACGCGGTTTCACCTGCGTAAATAAGCCGACCCAGATTGATGATATGCATATATACCTAGTTTATTATATGTATTGATATCTGATTTTGGGGTTTATTTTGCTGGGAGCTCTAATTCTTTTTTATAAAATTATAGTGGCCTTAGTTTTCTGCTATAATATCAGTTATTGGTGAATAAAAGTCCCGTCAATATCGGTCCCACCGTTTCAGAGATTAGCTGGAACAAACAGACAGAGAGACAAAATGATTAAAATATGTTATTTTGTTATAAGTTTTTCGGTATATACTTGCATAAGCATTGAGTTAAGAGCTGTTATTTTGTTATTACAAACAGACACACACTACAAATTTTATTTTTTTGTATAGATTGTAGGTACGACGCGATGGAAATCAGTTATCGGAAGTTTGTATAATAAAGATTGGCTGCGATAATGTCTGATCGCATTGAATTATAGACTTAAGTTTTATCAATTCACCAACGTTGTACGGGAACTAATTATATAAACTAGATGTGCAATATAAAGCAATAGAAACGAAACTAAGCAAAGCCGATAAATCTTTGTTGTGCATAGACAAAGGTATTTTTTTTAATATGGTACTAGCTGTGTCCCGAGTGAGAAGCCGACCCCGATCGATGATAAACATAAATATATACGAGTACTTCCCTATTTGAATCGAATTTATGGTTTTTTTTTGCGTGACATGAATTATTCCAACATGAACGGTATTCTTAATGAGAAATTAAATTCAGATCGATTATTTGGATTACTATACTGAATTTATAGAATGTTTAAATATAACTTTTAATTATTATTTTTAGTCCGATCCACTCAGAAAGAGCTAATCGTGTATTGAAGATTTATGGTTTATCAAATCTGATGTAAATTTATTTAAATGTGATGTGTGTATATTGAAATGTGTAGTATTCGCGTAAACATAAGAAATCATTGTAGAATGTTATGAAAATTCTCTTATTATTTATTGCAGTAAATCCGATATTATTATACCCGCAGTATGTTAATAAAATACGTTTAATAAATATTGTGTAGATGAACTGAAGTTTAAAAATTATTTAAATAATACTATTTTTACGGATTTTATCGCGTTTAATTTATAACTGTTTTTATTTTTAACCCGACGTTTCGGGCGCTTTACAGCACCCATGGTCACGGGGGGACTGAGGTGACAGTTGTCCCGATGTCATAGTTAACCCGGAGTACCTTCAGCTTTTAATTATTATTTTTAGTCCGATCTACGCAGAAAGAGCTTACTGTGTCTTGAAGCTTTGCAGTGGTATGCTTGGTTTTTGATTTAATTTTATTAATAATAGGATCCCAAGCCGGTGGTAATACCCAACCATCTTCCCTATTGAATTTGGATGTTTTTTAATTTTTCCGAATTGCTAACACATCCAGAAAAGCTAAAGAGTTATTTGCCTCTAACTCCAAACTCAACAAATAACTCTTTAGCTTTTCTGGATGTGTTAGTAATTCGGAATCCAAATAACACCTTGTGTCACACTGTATAGAAAAAAGACCCATACAAATAGGTATTTAAATGGTGAATCTCACCACCATCCTTCACAGTTAGCTACCGTGGGTAAATCTTTGTATCAGAGAGCACAAGGGATCTGTGACAGTAAGCACCTGGCCGCCGAGCTTCAGCATGTCAAGCAAGTTTTGCAAGACAACAAGCTTCGGGTTCCGCGCCTTCGTCGCAGTGACCGAGTGAAGCTTCGGGTTCCGCGCCTTCGTCGCAGTGACCGAGTGAAGCCGGCCACAGTCGAGCGTGTACCTGCTGTTTTTCCATATGTCAGAGGAGTCACGGACAAGATTGGCTATATCTTGAAGCGAGCTTCTATAAGAACATTTTTCAAGCCGCCGAAGTAGATAAGTCAGTTTTTAACATCTGTCAAGTGTAACATGCCTCTACAAGATGCAGGAGTATACAAGCTGGATTGTGAATGTAGTCTCTCTTACATAGGGCACACTAAAAGATCCATAAAAACCCGCGTTAAAGAACATATAGCTGATGTGAAGCATCGACGCTCTAGGAAGTCTGCAGTCTGTGATCATGTTCTGGATCATCCCAACCATTACATCAGATTTGATAGACCACAAATCCTTGCAAAAGAACATCGATTCCTACCAAGGATGATTCGCGAGGCTATTGAAATTAAAAAACATCCTAAAATAGGGAAGATGGTTGGGTATTACCACCAGCTTGGGATCCTATTATTAATAAAATTAAATCAAAAACCAAGCATACCACTGCAAGGCTTCAAGACACAGTAAGCTCTTTCTGCGTAGATCGGACTAAAAATAATAATTAAAAGCTGAAAGTACTCCGGGTTAACTATGACATCGGGACCACTGTCACCTCAGTCCCCCCGTGACCGTGGGTGCGGCGCTGTAAAGCGCCCGAAACGTCGGGTTAAAAATAAAAATAGTTATAAATTAAACGCGATAAAATCCGTAAAAATAGTTTTATTTAAATGTGTAATATTCGCGTAAATAAAAGAAAACATTATTTAAAAATTATAGTATTTCGCATACACTGACAACTGGACTCAGTGGTCGTTGCTTCTCATCGAGGTTGTCGATTCATCAACACTAAAACCTTTTTAATACACCTTTAACGCTAACTGGATCCGCTACTGTCACGAAGCAGAAATATCAAATTTGCTTATTCTCAACGAAAAGCTGATTAAAGGTATTTCAAGAGCACGAAATTCGTTATAGATTATTTACGACAGTGTGTTTACATCTTTTTCTTCTACATCTTTATAATACTGCTGTAATTGTACATTATTTTTAAAATACTCTGTATCTTGCTGGTTCTTCTCAGGACAGAGGCATTTATTTGCCAACCAGTGTAGCTTAAAAGTGTTATGAATTACCTCGCCACGTCTCGCTGAGTTGTGTATGATCATTCTGTAACATTTTCATTCTCGTTTCTAAGAATGGCACGTTTACACTGACTATTGGCTTATAGTGCTTCCAAAATGATTGCCATCTATGCTATTAATAATTAATTTTATTAATTAAATCATTGCTTTCGAAGTTTGTGTTCTGTAATATGAACATATTTTAGTTCGCATGATTTTAGTATGATCGAAAATAATTAAGTTTACTTTCACATGAATCACAATATAAATACGAGTACTTTTACCAGGGTCTCATTGTTTAACAAGACAGAATCTGTACAATTCAAAGGTTCTTTCAAAAGCACGAAGCAAATACATTCAAGTAAATTAAATTTTATATTTTATTCAGATTCTTTGCCTTATCTCATATCCAACCTGTGCCTTCAACAAACAACGTTTTTGTATCTTTAATATTTAAACGAGAAATGCCTTTTCGGTTTGTCCTTTATGTTAGAAAATTGCTGCAAGGAAAATAAATATGACTATTTGGACTTAAATAAAGTTTTTAAATAATTATACTGTTAATGATCCTTACTAATAATATAAAAACGAAAGTAACTCTATCTGACTTACAGTCTGTTTGTTACCTTTTCATAGTTCAACCGTTGAACCGAATCAAAGAGTTCCCACCGTATTAAAAAAAATCTATATCCATGATCACATAGCCGCGGGTTTCAGCTATTCGTATATAAATATAAATAAACTCTTTGAGACTCGGTTGAAAGAGGCTGCTGCAACTGATCATCGATGGGAGGATATTGAGATTCCCTCAAAAATAGTTGGTAGGGCTCGTAGAAGACCATTCTTCGAGTCCAATGCAACACCGATATAACCCTATTGTAATTTATCAGGAACTCACATCATCACCAACAGGCCATTGTTACCACTTGCCCATCAGTTTATGATTTAAATGAAACTAATTTTTACGGATTTTATCGCGTTTTATTTTATTATTTATAACCCGACGTTTCGAGTGCTTTACAGCACCCATGGTTCTTCACTGCAAGACTTCAAGACACAGTAAGCTCTTTCTGCGTAGATCGGACAAGGAATAATAATTAAAAGCTGAAGGTACTCCGGGTTAACTATGACATCGGGACATCTGTCACCTCAGTCCGCCCGTGACCATGGGTGCTGTAAAGCACTCGAAACGTCGGGTTATAAATAATAAAATAAAACGCGATAAAATCCGTAAAAAAAAAATAGTTTCATTTAAATGTGTAGTGTTCGCGTAAATATAAGAAAAAACTTTATGATTATTTATGATGATCGCATATCATTGTGGTCAGAGTAATGGTATGACGAGTTTGAGTAATGCGAGACCTAGCTTTGGGTTCTAGCAGGAGCCAATGTTTGAGCGACTGAAACGTATGGGTTATCGTTTTTGGTGACCATGTTGAATCATTATCATAAACATGAATTGTTGAGAAAGTGATTACAATGACAATTTACTATAACTGCCGGAATATATCGCTGTGTATAAAATAAGCAAAGAGGGTTTATATGCAGCTTATTATGATTATTATATTTATACTGACACATGAGTACGTTGATACACTTCACTTTTTTTTATATTTAAATATATGTAAAAAAGTAAAAGTAAATTTTCAGGCTATAAATGTCAACATAGGCTTCCTCTCATTTCTGAGAGGGTTTGGAGCTAGGAAGAATCCATAGAAGTCGCGCTACTCAAATGCGGGTTGGCGGACTGCACATGTCTTCGAAATATTTTTTATTTCTCAGACATGCCTCACGAAATTTTCCTTCACCGCCTAGCACGTGGTAAATCAGAACTTAAAATTGCAATTCACAATTTTAGTGCACCGGGAATAGAACCCAGGTCACTCGCGTACTATGAAATTTAAAGCGAGCGCCTAGCCCCTGAGCTACCACGGCTCATAACAATAATGTGTATATACATATATATATATATATATATATATATATATATATATATATATATATATATCTCTGAATTATTAAACTGCGGTTGCCAACCCGCCTGCCAAGCGTGGCAACTATGGCAAAGTCCCCCCAAAATGAGAGCTACAAACTTTTGTGGCAATCTATGGCGGAGGACTAAGTTCAGCAGTGGACTAGTGACAGGCTGAAGTGATGAAGATGAAATATTTTATTATAGAATAATAAGTCGCCACGAGCCGATCGATCACCTGATGAAATAATAAATGCAGTTTCAATCATAACATTTCTTTGTGGCATTAAACTGCGCTGGCTCACTTTGAGTTATCAGTTCTTACATACATAAGATCACGACTGTATCCCATAAGGGGTAGTCAGAGACTGGGCACTCACTGCAAAGCAGATGACTGCCACAATTCACGTTTCACCTAAACAATATAATGCATTTGGTGTGATAGGTGGTGAGCCCATCGCCACCATGCGCTGTTGGGTTCACAGTGCAGTTTAATTCCTTACTCGCCTTTTACGAGTGGTAGTATTCTTTTAACGAGCCGCCACCACACGGCAGTTCTTATGACGCATATGCCCAGTAATTACACCAGCTATCAGTGCCCTTCAACCTGAAACATGGTAATGTTTGTACACTACTGCTCGACGGAACAATAAAAGCACTGCGGTGTTAATGACCTACACGGATTTTCCTGCAAAGGAACCCTGGTACCAGTAAATGCATACATTTATACGGAAATAAATCTTGTAAAAAACATGGCACTAAAATGCGTAAAAAGTATATGTATTTTATGTATTATATATATTATTAGATGCTTGATAATTCTATACTAATTTAAAGCATGAGCGTAATGCTAAAAATTGCGCGCCATTGTCACCAGTCTGGCCACATTAAAAGTTTAAGAAAATAGAATAATATAAGTTGGCGGGAATTAGAGTGAGTTGTAAACTAGCAGTGCTCGCGCTTAACGCTAACGCATAATTTGTTTTTTTTTTTTTTGTTAGAAATAACGAATTATTCTGCTTGTCAGCTGTTTGTTCCTGAATTCTTGAGCCGTTATTGTTTAGACTACAATTGGTGTGCAAAGAAAGCGTATGGTTAAAGCATAAAAGCTTTATCCACATATTTTCTTGGATGGTGTTATGATTTGGATTCTGTTGAATATTTCTGAATGTTGTAAGATTATCCAACATAATCTTGCCGGCTCTTGGAAGGACATGCAGGTCGCTATTGGCCAAATAAGTTAGCTTTGCTTATGTTTGTTTTAGTAGGGAAGATTCCAGCTACAGTATGCCAACCTACTTCACGCGTTTGAAGCCATTTCCAAATCTATCTATAGTCTGTACGAATTTTCAAAAATTTGTGGTCTGTCAATAAAATTGGTCTTACTAAAACTGTGCAAGTCGGGTATGCAGAAAACCGTAACTTATCTCGAAAACGTAATATCATAATGAAAAGTTTATTCCATTATGCAAAATGTCGTACTATATTTTCAGTTCAACATTTAATTCATTAACCTGAGGTCGTAGTACGTTGCAATAAGCGGAAGTTAAGTGCAGCAATTAGGAATTTATGAGTATCCAAAAGATTGAACTAAATAGGCAAACTAAGTAAAACTTACTTCAGTTCCAAATTTTCGTCGTTGCGAATCTTATAAAAGTTCGAGTTACTTGTCTCGCTATGCGAATCCTTTCTTTACTTTGGAACTTTAAAAGTAACCTGTATAATGATTTGCCTGTCTGCGACTCGCTGGAAATACGAGTACAATACAGAATCACATTTAAGTATTTTTGTCTATCAACATTATGTATGTTTGTTATGTATGTATGTATGTTTTTGTGTGTATATATTTATATAGATATATTTATTTAATTGAATATGCATGTATGGATGTATCAGGGTAAATATCTATATGTGATATGTTTATGATGTTTCTAAAGCACCTATCACATTATTTCTCCATGCAAGTGGTTGACCGGAAGAGAATGCCAAAAGGCATTATTAGGTTCCCCATTTGTAATCCTTTTTCATAAAGGTGAATACATTAAAGAGTAAATAAATAAATAATATTGTCAACATCCTCACCTGCTCAGTGCGTAAATACTACACATGGCTAACTGATCGTGTATCGCAGTATCTACCTTAGATTTTACACCTTTGATTGTTCCTCCCCTCTCCTCCCTTTATAGGGGTAGGTGACGAGACGAGCAGAATGTTCAACTGATGGTGCAACGTCTGCACATACAAAATATTGTATCACCCAGAACATTTCTGTGTCGCACCACACTGCGGCCGTCACCCTGAGACATTAGCACAGCCCAGTTAAACTAGGCTCTCAGTGCCCTTCAGACTGAAACACAGTAATGTATGCAAATTAATGTTTCAAGGCAAAATAATCGGCCCTGTGGTATCTACCTAGACGAACAGGTATCTACCTAGACGGATTCCTACATAGGAATCTTACCACCAGTTTATCTACCAGTTATTTATCGACACTTACGAAATCCTTCTGGCATATCCTTTTTTTTTATATACAAAGAAATAAAGAAATTGGTTAGTGAATATTTTACGTGTACATGTAAATGGTAAATATTACATCCACGTGGGTGAAGGTTTTCTAAAAAATTCCGAAGTATTCCATGGTCGTTTCCAAGATGCAAGCTATCTTTGTGGCGAAATTCGTTAAGATCGGTTAAACAGTTGAGCTGTGAAAATGTAACAAACAAACAGAGGGACAGAAATATCCATAATTTATAATATTATAAAGTATGGATTGCATGCAATATGCATTGAATGTCGGATACAAAACATTATTATAATCTTTTAAAGTCAGCATTATATAGTACTGTTAATGAAGTGTAAGACCGCCCTTAAAGAAACGATACACGCCCACGGCTGTTGTTCGACGTCTGATACATTGGGGCTAACATGACGTTGGAACTGACACTCCAATTTACACAACGACTGCGACTTGAAATTAATACAATTCTGTATGTGCTTTTTTGCATCGAAACATAGATAAAGATTAAATGTCTATGCCGTCTGTTCCTTTAATCAGACCACACGGGTTTTACAATTCTTCTTTTCCTTAAAACGCCACTATTACAGGAGGATCCCTGTACACATGACCCGATCCCCCGCGCGGCGGAAACGTTCAGACGCGCCCGCGATGCCAGTCCACTGTCTGATATTCCGCAACCAAGACATTTTCCTACCGGCTTTCCTTTTGCCCGCACCTTATCCCATCATTATGTGTTGAAGATCTGTAATGCTTGATATGTATTTGTTGGATCTGTATTTTTTGTTAGATCTGTATTGCACTTGACCCGGATACGACACTTTTCTATTTTTGACGGTGTACTTACTTCCACGGTCGGTTTTACCAGTTATGATATTTTGCACTCACTCGTATTACAAAAAACAGTTAAGCGTGACCTAGTGGATAGAGCAACTTGGTCTACGCCGCAGATCTTGGTTCGAATTCAAACACAAATTGTTTGGATCTCGGTCTCGGGTGAGTATATAATACTCGTATGTACTGACGATACCGGAGAAATACTAGAGAGAGTACAGACCTTAAAAAGAACGACGGACAGCAATACGATACGATATTAATTAAATTAAATATATTTATTCTCTGACGTAAGAAATACAAATTTCGTTTGTTAAAAGTTTTTTTTTTCTACAAACTACCGCCGTTTCTTAATGAGGTTTCTCTGTACGGAGAAACAAGCGAAAGAAACTAAGCAGTTATCCTCTATTTTAGTCAGAATTTTAATTTTTTTATTATGTTTTAAAGTTAATAGTACATTAACAATTAGTATTTAGAAACAGCCTGGTAGCGATCACCTAATTTTTTATAAAGTGTTTGTTTAATAAACTTTTTGAACAGCATGAGTAGAAAGACTGCGCACTATAAATGAGTTACTGCCTCTGCTGAGTCGAGTATCCGGCGTTACAAACTTGTGTTTGTCGCTGTTTTTTACATTATGTGCATCGTTTTTAGACTAAAACTATTTATAGTCTGGTGTACGTACGTTACGTTTTCATATATATGTTGAGAGGCTAATGTTATAGGGTACTTATTTCTTTAAATTTATCTATAAGGGTTACTAATTTAATTGTAGACTCTTATAGTTCATTGCCGAAAATAGACTTCTTTAGTGAAACACATGGTTAATTGTAATCTTAGTGTGCATTTTGTGTACAGCGATACTATAAAGTCCCCCCCCTCCCCACACAAATGTATATAATGGTTCGTTTTAGTATAACTTTATCATAACGCACACTATATTAGAACTCTTAAATTTAAAGATTTTTTTTTAAATTTAATTAATTGACGAAACGAGCAAAACGTTCACCTGATGGTAAGTGCTACGTTTACCCATAACAAATGCTGTGTCAACCAGAACATTTCTGTGTGACACCACACTCCGCTCGTCACCCAGAGACATCAGTTCTTAAGCCTCATATGCCCAGTGATTACGCTAGCTCTCAGTGCCCTTCGAACCGAAACACAGTAATGTTTGCACACTACTGCAGAATAACTGGCATTGGGGTAGGTACCTACCTAGACGTATTCCTGCATAGAAATCCTACCTCTATATTGTATTAGTACAGCAGCATGCTGCTAAGAGGCTGATAGCGATGATGAAGTAGCATCACCATAACCGATGTCAGTGGTTTTGGGTATGGTGAAGCTACCCAAACGCATCACCAAACTGCCCAAGATCAAAAAGTTTATTAAACAGACTCTATAATTCTTTATATGAAAGTAAACATAGATGATAATAGTCCCTGGGAGAGAGGAGATTGCTGACAGGCTTTTGACCCGCGGCGTAGAAGTCGGCTACACTGTCTACGAAATATGTCATGCGGTCGTCATTCTTGAGAATAAATGATTGATTGCTTGATGAAATTATAACATAATAAATATTCGCAATAATCATATCAATCACGAAATCTGCTAGAGGCAACTGAAATGTACAAAAAGTTAATAATTTAATGTAAACAATATTTATCTTTATTTTATCCCGAATTGTTGAAACTCTTTTAGTTGGTCGGATCCGTCGATATGAGATTGTTTTCTTAAATCGATTGCCTGGTCTTATTATTTTAACGTAATGAATGTGTCATTTTATGTTAAAAACGATGGATAGGATTTCTTCTATGTCGTGGGAGCGTTTTACAGATGTTATTCTTGACTTCTCATGTCGACTATTTTTTGCACAGAATCTTGGCTCCGGCAAGGATTCGAACCTCAGGCATAGTAAGGTACTCTGACCACGAGGCCAAGCATTCTTCAATTAACAGTGCTTGTTCGCGAACTCTAGAAGGTAGGAAACGGTGGTAGATTATAAAAAAAATGTCGTTTCACAAACTCAATTTATATTTCTTATTTTCAAAAATAAATAACATTAATTTAATTTCATTTTAACTCAGGTCACCAGCGTACTGTAAAAAATATGAGCGCCGTTCGTTCATTTATCAATTGATTTAATATTCCTCAAAACATAACACAAAACAATTTATCATTGTTATGAAATTGTTAATAGTTCACTGTTAGACATGGGCCTATTTCAAGGTGGATGTGGCGGTGGAGAAGTTGAATATACCATAAGGTGATGATTTCTTATATTTACGCGAACACTACACATTTAAATGAAACTAATTTTACGGATTATCGCGTTTAAAAATAATAATAATATTTAAATTAATTTAAATTAAAATAATTTTCATTGCGTTTATAAATAATAAAATTAAACGCGATAAAATCCGTAAAGTTAGTTTCATTTAAATACCATAAGGTGACCGTTTCGATCGCCACGTCACTTGCTCCTTTAAAAAAATGAGACGAGGTGGCTGACAGTATCGTAGCGTTAACAACTTATCGAAATTCTTAAATTATAAACAGCCGTGACAGCTCAGGGACAGGGCTCCGGTGTTGGCGCCCCTAAAATTGTTCTGCAATTTTAAGTGCTGACTTACTACGTGCTAAAACGTGAAGGAAAACATTGTAAGGAAACCTGCATGTCTAAGAAGTAAAAATATTTCGAGGACACGTGGAGTCAGCCAACCCGCATTGGAGCGGCCTGGCGGACCCTTCCCGGCTCCAAAACCCCCACAGAAATGCGAGGAGGCCTGTGCTCAGCAATGGGACATTCATCATCATCATCATTTCAGCCCGCAACTAGTCCACTGCTGAACATAGGCCACAAAAAAGGTAGATTGCCACAAAAGTTTGTACCTCTCGAATTAGGGGTCTTTTGCCATAGTTAGTAGTGGCAGGCGGGTTGGCAAACGCAGTTTATTTATTCCGATGTTCCAGGAAGATGCTGCTGCCCATCTCCTGGTTTTTATTATCCCTCTGTCGACTTTTACGACACCCACGGGATGAAATGGGGTGGTATATTCTCTTAAGCCACCACCACACGGCAAACGGTAGGACGTTAATAGACTATGTATATATGTTAATATACTTTACTAGATAAAGTGTTTATACGAAGTGTATTTATCTTAATCACCACACGCGTATGCCACTGTTGTTTGTCCACGCTGTGTATTTTAAGACATTATTCTTGTAAGATTTTCTAAGTATATCCCTTAGTCTACTCTTAAGAGACCAGCTGTATAACGCACTTGGTGCTAGGATTCCTGGCAGGAATCCGTCGAGTTAGTTACACAGCAGGGCCTGTTACTCTGCCGTTAAGCAGTAGTTTGCAAACATTGCTGTGTTTCGGTGTGAAGTTCTAATTATTGGGCACATGGGGTTCCTAAGTACAGTGGAGAAGATATTTATCCCTTCGTCGCACTTCTACTGCACGGCATTAGCTGCAAATCCGCCGCCGCATTATGATAAACGATTAAAACATCTATACAACTAGATTTTAATGGATCTTAAGGAAGGAATCAGTAATCCGTCTAGGTAGGTACCATCCCAGGGATTGTATTATTATTGTATTCAGCCGTCAAGTACTATAATAGTAATACTAGTGAACTAGTGAACATAGAAATGTTCTAGGTGACACAGCATTTGTTATGATTTGTCATTATATACCATCAGGTGAACGTTTTGCTCACCACTTCCCTTTCCCCTGTTAAAACTGAGACGAGTTGGCAGACATTATCGTAGTGTGAAGAACTTATTTAAATAAAACTGTTTTACGGATTTTATGCTGTTTATTTAAATTATTTATAGCCTAACGTTTCGAGCCCTTTACAGCACCCATGGTCACGGGAGGACTCAGGTGATAGATTTCCCGATGTCATAGTTAACCCGGAGTATCTTCAGCTTTTAATTATTATTTTTAGTCCGATCTACGCAGAAAGAGCTTACTGTGACTTAAAGCCTTGCAGTGGTATGCTTGGTTTTTAATTTAATTTTATGGTGGTAGGATTCCTATGCAGGAATCCGTCTAGGTAGGTACCACCCCAGGGCCAGTTATTCTGCCGTGAAGCAGTAGTGTGCAAACATTACTGTGTTTCGGTTTGGAGGGCTTTGTGAGCTAGCTAGACTTAAGAACTAATGTCTCAGGGTGACGGGTGCAGTGTGGTGTCACACAGAAATATTCTGGGTGGCCATTTGTTGTGGGCGGACGTTGCACTTACCATCACGTGATGGTTTTGATCGTTTCGTCACTTTATACAATAAAAATACACACTTTATAAAAAAAAATGTTAGGATCCCGAGCCAGTAGTAGTACCCAACCCTCTTCCCTTTTGAAATTATGAATTATAAACCCCCCCTCTAGGGCCTCGTCCTTGGGCTCCAAAATGGAGTTCAATTCTCCGGCACCTTCACAGGTCGCACCAGTCGAGCAAACTATAACATCATTCGGAACGATAGAGTTACCGCTGCGAACGGCGGCATTCTTATCTACTACAAAAAGTCCTTGCAATGCGTTCCAGTCGACACACCGACACACACACACTCAGGCATCTCGAAGCATCGGTCTGTCAGCTAGCCATGACTGGTCACTTTCCCATTACTATCGCATCTGTCTACTTACCATGTAGAAATGACGCTGAAATAACACGCAGCGACTTCGAAGCACTTCTCTCCCTCGGGAGCTCAACTGTCCTTGCCGGCGACTTCAATAGCAAACACAGCCGGTGGAACTCAATAACAACCAACCCGCGTGGGCTGGCCCTAGACTCGCTAGTCGACCTCCTCGACGTTCTGGTGCCTACAATACCGACCCACTTCCCGCATACACTGGGACACACGCCGGATGTGCTTGACATAGCCATCCTTAGCAACATAAATCTCGCCATCCGCGATATAGAGGTGATCCACGAACTAACATCTGATCACCGCCCCATACTACTTCGGCTAGGACCTTCCGTCCAAGCCTCACCACCCACAAAAACAGATTCCATCCATCATCAAATCACTAAAAGGAAGCAGCTCCCGTTCAATGCCCCCTTTAGTACGACCTAACCAACCGCCTGCCTTCCTAGACGAAGAAAAGGCAGAATGTCTAGCTGACAGTCTAAAAACTCAATGCTCCCCAAGCACCGCTCTGCGATTCCATACCGCCGGTCAACAGCACCGAGGTAGTCTCTTATTAAAAACCTCCATCCGAGGAAATCTCCCGGTCCCGATGGTATCACTAACAAAGTAGTTAAGCTCCTGCCTACTACCATCATTCAGCTATTGGTATTAATCTACAACGCAGCTCTGGCCAACGCAATCTTTCCGAACATCTGGAAAGAGGCAGAGGTCGTAGGGATTCTAAAGCCCTCTAAACACCCGTCCAATCCCACCGCATATCGGCCTATAAGCCTCCTCAAGGCTCTAGGCAAGATATACGAACGCCTACTTCTCGCCCGCTTAAGAGACTTCATGCAGTCTCGAGGGATCCCCATCCACGAGCAGTTTGGATTCCGAGCCAAACACTCATGTACCCAGCAGGTGCACCGCATAATTCGCACATTCAATCCCGCTTCATACGCGGGCTTCATACCGGAGCGCTCTTCTTCGACGTGGCGAAAGCGTTCGACAAGGTCTGGCACAACGGGCTCGTATACAAGTTATATAGACTCGGTGTGCCTCGTGCTCATCATACGAGATTTCTTACGCAGTCGAACCTTCCGCTACCGCGCCGAGGGGGTGCGATCCGAATCACATCCCATCCTAGCCGGCGTACCACAAGGCTCAGTCCTAGGTCCCGTGCTCTACACCCTTTTCACGAACGATATCCATCATACCGCACACCAACGGCGTCGAACTCGCTCTCTTCGCAGACGATACCTGCCTCTATGTGTCTGGACGTAATCCAGACACTATCTCTAAACGCCTCCAATCTGCAGCCTGAACCCTCGGGAATTGGTTTCGTAAATGGAGGATCGAGGTCAAACCCATCAGAAGTGCAGCCATGTACTTCTCGCGGCGCATAACGCCGCGCCTCCCCACCATAGAGTTATTCGATCGTCCAATCCCCTGGGAAAAGACAGTCAAATACTTAGGCGTCCTATTAGACTCGAGACTCAGCTTCGGTCCACATATTAACCGAGTAAGCAACCGAGCGGCGTCCGTTACTAAATAAAAAACGCAAAATGTCCCTACGTAATAAAATTGCACTTTACAAAGCCTGTATTCGGCCAATTATGACATACGTAAGCCCCGTATTTGCGCATGCCTCCCCGCGTCAAATTCACCGACTTCAGGTAATACAAAATCGATTCATGCGTAAAGCCACGGGAGCACCGTGGTTCGTGCGTAATGCTAACCTTCATATCGATTTAGGGCTTCCTACCATAGCCCAATATCTAAAGTTGGCCTCTCGCCGATACTTCGACTCTGCTGCCACGCACCCCAACCCACTGGTTGTCAGTGCCGCCACATATAACCCCCTCGCGATGCACCAAAACTCGACCCGCGGAAAAAGGAGACTGATGCACGTCGTCGAGGACGCGACCACTAGGGCCCAAGCGCTCTACTCATCACTACGCAAACACACAACATCACCATCATACCGCCCCCGCCGTCGGCGTGGGCGTATCAGACAAAGTTATTCGCGATACCGCCGCATCTCAGGCCGGTTCTCCCCTAGCAGTAGTGTCATAAACAGAAGCGTCGCTGGAGTTTCTTGCGCCATTTCTTCTCCAGCGGAAACGCATTCCGAATTGGTGGTAAACTTATCTAATAATAATCATGGTATTAATAATTATAGTAGTAGTAATATTGCCCTCCCGATTGCAGTAACTGACCGGCCGAGGCCGGCCCCCTTGGGCACCCTCGAGTCTGTTACTCTCGCGAACAGGATGACGGTCCAAGCCGAGGTCCCCTCTCAGGGGCCCTTGCGCCAGTCATCCATAAATAAAGGTTTCGGCTAAGCGCCCTCAGCGCTATGCCACCTTTCAATCCGGCGAAGCTGTAAAAGCCTTCGGGCTAATAGTGACCATCAGTCCTAAAAAAAAAACCACGCGTCTGTAGAATAAAAATATTTTGAGTACTTGTTAAGTTCGCCAACCCGCATCGAAGCAGCGTGGTGGATCCTTTGTAGCTCTAAAAATCTTTCAAAAATAAAAGTCCTATGCTCATAAGTGGGACATTTGTGGGATTTTACTTTACTTTTTTTTTTAATTAAAATTAAAGAAATTGAATTTTTATTTAATCGCCAGTTGAACAACTAAGAAAACAGTTCATAATTACATTCGATGTACCATAATTCTGTGTACATGTAAGTTGGTTACAGTATCAATTATCTGCCCGTGTAGCCACTCCTGTGAATAACAATCAATATTCGCTGTATGCCGGTGAACATGCAGCCAATAACGGACTTGTGTTGCTAAATTGGTTCCGGTAGCTGCCCTTATACGTGATTTACATAGCGTAAAAATTTATGTTGCTGGCATTTTGTTTCGTTAGTATTCGCTTATATTTCAACGCAATTTAAATCCATTAAAATTCCATACTGCTGTAAAATCAAAAATTCGTTATGTTTTTGCTAAAAGTACATTTTTAATTTGTAATCATTTCACAGTTTCAATTCGTCACAAGTCAACAAACTCGTGTCTGAAGTCGAGATTTTGTTAGGGGGCCGACTAATTTAGTCCAGTTCAACCCTTACAAGAGACAAATTTGCGCGTTTGGCGTTAAAAAGAAACCCTTCGTCGTATCAACTCATTTCGTAAGCACTCCCCTCGTTGCCTCAGCCAGTATCGGAATCCTTGGCGACGACATATCGAGCAATGTTCAGTTTCGCGGTCACTTCGAAGGGAAGGCCAAATTTGCCTCTATAAAGCTTAGCCTGCTCAGTAGAGCGCGACAATACTTCATGCTGGCTTGCAACTTTACAAGGCGCAGGTTCGGTCGCACATGGAATAATTTTCTCATCTCTGGGCGGGAACATCATCTTTCTATGAGCGACAAGGAATTTCGGGGGCTAGTGAGAGCTAGCGTAATCACTGGACATATGAGATTTAAGAAGTGATCTCTCAGGGTGACGTGCACATTGTGGTATCACACAGAAATGTTCTGAGTGACACGGCATTTGTTATGGGCAGACGCTCTGTGCAACAAATGCTCTGTGACCAGAAAATTTCTGTCACACCACACTGTGTTCATCACCCTGAGACATAAGTTCTTAAGTCTAGCGTAATCTCTGGGGGCATATGAGCCCAGTGATTACGCTGGCTCACAGTGCCCTTCAAACCGAAAAACGGTAATGTTTGCACACTACTGCTCACGACAAAATAACTGGCTCTGAGGTGGTACCTATCCAGACGAACCTAGACCTCTAGACCATCAAGTGAATGTTTTGCTTGTTTCGTCACTTTATCCATTAAAAAAACATTTACTTGTTGCACATTTTGTTTTGCATATTTTAAATACAAACCTCATTGCATGCATTGCTTGATGTCTCCGTCGCCTCTTACGACACCTTTGCAGGAAAGAGGTAGGTGCTATTCCAATCCTATCGGAGTGCACGTGAATTGCTGATATTCTACCCCATCCCGAAACTGAGAACAGAACAATAACACACATTTCAAAATAAAAAAAGGGATATATTGAATAATATTGTCATTTAAGTCCATACCAAGATCCAAGGCGGTTGTTAAAGTCTGATAAAATTACGGAGGGGGGTATTTAACATCAATCTTTTTGAGTTTCTGGCAACGTTTGTTACGATTAAGCCATTTATCATGCTGCCAAAACTCACTTCAAATTTGACGCGCTTGATAGACTTCGATTAACCTTGCTTTTCGCTTCCATAATAGCGATAATCCTTTAAATAATCTTTTAGCTTTTTAATGTTCGATTTGAGAAATGTAATAATGCCGATTTATTATTCCTGCCGTAGCCAATATTCGCACACAATGTTTTTGGTTTTCGAGACCCTACGTATGTATTGTATTTGCCCCCGTGTCTCTTACACTGTCCTTCCTCTTGCTCCTTACCTCAGTAAAGACGTCTACGACTGAGTAGAAGCTTTTTGTCTTTTTATTGGAAAAAGAGACGAGACGAGCAAAACGTTCACCTGATGGTAAGTGCAACGTTTGCCCATAACAAATGCTGCGTCACCCAGAACGTTTCTGTGTGACACCACACTTCGCTCGACACCCTGAGACATCAGTTCTTAAGTCTCATATGCCCAGTGATTACGCTAGCTCTCAGTGCCCTTCAGACCGAAACACAGTTGAATATTTGCACGCTACTGCTTCACGGCAGAATAACTGGCCCCGGGGTGGTACCAACCTATACGGATTCCTGCATTGGAATCCTAGCTTTCCGTATATATACGCTCTTGCGTAACAAAGTGCAGACACCCACGTTCGCCGCTGCCGCTCCGGCTTGCTGTTGTTTTTTTTATGTGTGTTTTATGTAAGTCTAATAGCCTTGTGATTTTTGCAGCGCCATCGAAAGCGACTAGCGAGCAGATGCCCCGCGAGTATGAAGAACAACGTCGCTGCTAGCGCCCGCTGCTCCGCTGGACTCCGACCCCTGAAAACCCTGAAAACGGTGCGCAGCTGTCGATTACTTTACGATGGTTGGTTGAGTTGAGGCTGTTGCAGCCGCCAACGCTACCGTTGTCGTTTACGTATATGAAAACTTTAATAATTTGATATCAAATAGGATCATCGAAATATATTATGTAGATTAAGAAGATCTAAGGTACTCGTATAATACTAAAAAAGTGATGAAAATCTATGTTTGTGTGATGCTCATCATCGTTCATCGATCATCATCAACCTAGCTATAATTTTATTTATATACATTTGGTTATGCCGTTAGCGTGTCTATCTGCCCTGGTACCGGGAGACCAGAACAAGGCTAGCTAAACTCCACCATGCGGGGTTCAATTTCAGTTGACAGCATCTTCCGTAGCTACTCGTGTATCTAAATACCGGCGTCGTGCTTCGCCACTCGACACTTCTAGTTTCCCCCGGGGGCTTCAAGTGGGCTATGGATGTGACTACCCCTTGTATGCCAAGAACGCGTGATGGTATGGATGTATGTCTATATTTGGTGTTCTTGTGTTCTATTAGTCCCGACCGGTGGCAAACAGTACCCTCTAGGGAACCTAGTGCTGTGATAGCCAATCTACTGACGACGGTATGAAGGTAGACAAACGAGCACAAATTCCACATAGCTGTAGTAAGTCACACACACAGACACACACATCACTGGCAAAGAATCAAGACAGATGTTTTCTTATAGGAGAAAAAGACGAGACGTGCAAAATGGCCACTTGACGATAAGTGCAACGTCTGTTCATAACAAATGCTGCGTCATAACATTTCTGTATGGCACCACACTGCGCCCGTCACTCTGAGACATCAGTTCTTAAGTCCCATATGCCCAGTGATTACGCTAGCTCTCAGTGCCCTTCAGACCGAAACACAGTAATGTTTGCACTATACTGCTTCACGGCAGAATAACTGGCCCAGGGGTGGCACCTACCAAAACGGATTTCTGCATAGAAATCCTACCACCAGTAAAACTATTACCCTAACATAGTTATATAAAAAATGTGTTCATGACATAGAAATCTTCATTTCAGTTTTCGTATCCTTCGGAGAAAACGACACCGTCCGACGTAAGATCAAGATTAACTTGACAAATGGCGTCCAGGTTCAGAACGGTCGTACATTTCGTTTTTGTTCCTGTTAAATCAACTGTTAATATTAAAAAGGTTTTTATTGTCTGCTTTTCCAGGTCCTGCATTTTTTTTAATTTTATATAATTCGTTATTCGTTTTAGGCTGTTATAACTTTTGGGAACATTTCAGGATTTACTTAAGTACTCGTAGAAGTCTCCAAGGTAACTGTAGATAATCGGGGCTAAGAATACTGTTAAAATCTGTCCTAACAACCACGCTAACCATCCAACTAACAACGATTCTCGATTGTGAAGCAGTATAGTCGTCATCATAGCTTAAATACTTCTCCTTAATATATGTGTAAGGTATTCAGTAAGGTGAGGGGCAGATGATCTATCACACATAGTGTATTTAAGTATATTATATCTTACAAATTAAATTTCGTAGACCTATTGTATAGTAATAAAATTCCAAAACAAATTGGGAATAAATCTAGAACTATGTATAATCCCTGGAAATGTGGTTGTCGCACATCAAGCTTAACAGACACCACTCTCGGTCCCAGAGTATGTCGGCGCAGCATGCGAGCGGGATCCCGACGTAGGCTACTTCCTGTGCTCTCCCTCTTCCTTCGTTATTCGGGTAGCCGAGAGACCGTATCCGGATCCTCGCTGGATGGTGGTTGTATGCCTGACTGGGAACCTGCAAGCTTCCAGGTTTATTTATTTAGAGGTCTTAAAAGCTAGCGAGCAGCTAAATAATGTTCACTTCGGACGTATTTATGCTATATAGAAAAATCTTATCGAGATGTTATTTTGTTAAGTAATGAGAATCACATAATCGGCAACCATAGCTAAAATGATTCATTGGTCGGATTTTATTGTCACTAAGAACAAATCGATGCCTATATTAATAGTGTTCGTCCCTAAACCGACCTGCTTAAAAAGTGTTTTGTAACGATTCTGCACCATAAGTGCGTTCCGTACCATTGCGGCAATACCTACGTATTGCTGCAATTGTAGCACTTGCAAAAATCTACAATAATCAGATATTAATTTTTATTTCTACTATCCTTATGCGGGCCTTTCTTTAGTAGTGGAATCCATAATTTTATGAAAATGCCATTTATCATGTAAAATACATGATATAAAAAATATATACCCAGTCGGTTCATAAGTTCTGTCGCAAATACTTCCTTAAACGAGTAACTAAATATATTTTTTTTGTTTGTACATTTTGAATACAGGCCTTCAACTACTGGGGGAAGTCGGCGGCCGCAGCACGCACAATGTTCATGTTTATATCTGCCACTGCTTTAATTAAGGATGCTTCGGGACTCCAAATTCGAGTGAGGTTTAGCGCAGGCTTTTTCCTCCAAATGTTACCATATTATGTAATCCAACGGGTATAAGCCTGGGCTGAAAGGGGACCTGCTAATGAAGATGATTCCATGGGTGATAAGCCAGTGTTGCGTGCTTACTGCCCGATGAGCCGGTGCTGAATCTTGTTGGAATAACCAGTGTCTTTTATCGAACATGTTTGAGAAAGAGGTTCCACAACGTTTGTAAGAATTTTGATAAAGTATTTTGACACACAACACCGCTAGTTTTCCACATAAAAATGTCTTCCTTTGCTATCATTTTGTTTGTTGTAACTTTCTTCAACGTTAATTTTTTTTTTTTTTAATAAATGGTTTCGTGTTATTTTTTACCGCATAACGCCTTAACAAAGACCGTCATCTCTTGAACCTTAATATTTTTACACGCAACCTTAATTTTTTCAGACACTCATTAAGATAATGCCCAGTTTTTCGCTCGAAGCTTCAGGTCTACATTTAGCACTCTTTTGACCGTAATTGTGCTTAACCCCAATTGAAGGGTTAAATTTTTTTGCTTGCGGACGGGATTGTGTTGGATTCGCGCTCGCACGGCTTTGATGATCGCTGGTCTCCTAACCGAACTCTCTTCAAAGATCGTATAGTCACTAAATTGTTTGATAATACGATATACGAACCTCAGCGTTATTTCCAAATTTTGCAGAAGTTCAAAAACTTCTGTTGGCGCGTAACCGCAGCGGTGCAGCGCAATAACAGCAACTCTGTCTTGCTTTTGCATCAACTCCATTTTTTTTGTAATGGCACAATATCATTTTATTTCTATTTTAAGACGGCGCAAAAGTTCCTCCTTATTCGAAATTACAACATACTCATAACTCTCTTCTAATTATACGTTTATCCTGTTTTATTGTCACCGTTGAAGACTTGCAGTTAAACCCAAAACAAGAAATTCACGTAATAAAATACATATTTGAAAAACTGAACGGAATATTGTCCCGTTTTAGTACTTTATAGTCATCGATGTGGACTCGCAGGCCTGTACGTATTTGGTAACCGAACTAAAAATTGTTCATTTTTAATTATACAGAGTAACATTATATCTGTTTGATATTGAATGTTAATTCTGCTTTATTGTCATCGATGGAAACTCGTAGTCAACACCGATGCAAGGCCTTCAGCTAATAAGATATATATATATATATATATATATATATATATATATATATATATATATATATATATATATATAATGTAGATTCGTACTTACTTTCATGGGATAATTATGTCAAAGTTATATTGACTTGCAGTCAATACCAAACCATAAACCAAAACAATTTTTCCCTTGAATAGAAAATATTTTTGCCTACCTTCGTCGTCCGATGACGATGTAAACTAAAGACGACCGCGTGGCCTAGTGGTTAGCGTACCTTACTTCTGCGCCGCGGGTCTTGAGTTCCGAATCCCAGCCAGAGCCATTATTTGTGCAAATCACAAATGATTGCTTTTCGGGTCTGGTTGTGATGTGCATGTGAAATGTGTGTCTGTAAAACGCACCCACGATACAGTAGAATACTACTGTGGGATATCGTTTCTTTGTAAAAAAACTGTAAATGGAGATACAATTCTCCGTAGTGTTTCTATCTTCTCTATTTTCTAAGACTTTGTTGATTTTTATCTTGTGCACTTCGATTCGACACTGTGAACGACGCGCATGAAAAAGAAATGAATGAATTTCAGAAGTGCGCTAAAAAAAGGACCGGACCAAAAGTTAGTTTAGAATTGTTAATCGTTTTAAGTACATAAAAGTCGTGCGATGTTGCCTAGCAAGTAAAGGGTACTACATATTAAGTATATAATATCTGAAGAATGTAGCGACAAAATATAAGAAAGAATAAAAACCGACAAAGTGCGTATACCTGTGCACAATGAAGAGTTCCTTAGTGAGGAAAAGCGTCTAACCGAAATTATCCCTTATGTCGTAACCGTTACGGTGCTTAATATTCATGTTTAGTTTGTATACAGTAAACACCCTCTCTATCCGATTAAAATTCGGCTAAATTAAAATCCCCCTGTAACTGTGCATTTTCCAGGATAAAAACTTTTATATATGTTATTTCAGGATTTAGGACGTATCTAATTTTCATCAAAATTCGTTTAGCTGTTTTAATGCGGAGACCGCAGAGGATTATAAAATTATGCTAAATGTTAAATGGCTATCCAACAGAAACCATGCATTTTTACGGGATTAAAAGTATCATGTGTATATTCTAAGACCTAAGACAACTTCATACAAAATTTCATCAAAATCCGTTAAGCCTTTTTGCATGTGGTCGTCATTTTATGAATTACGCTACAGATATATCTTACAGGAACCGTAGATTTTTCCGGGATAAAGAATTTACTAACTAAAATATACACTATGTTTTTTTTTATTGGATAAAGTGACGTGACGAGCAAAACGTTCACCTGATGGTAAGTGCAACGTCCGCCCACAACAAATGCTGTGTCACCCAGAATATTTCTGTGTGACACCACACTGCGCCCGTTACCCTGAGACATCAGTTCTTAAGTCTCAAATGCCCAGTGATTACGCTAGCTCACAGTGCCCTAGCCCAAACCGAAACACAGTAATGTTTGCACACTACTGATTCACGGCGGAATAACTGGCCCTGGGGTGGTACCTACCCAGGCGGATTCCTGCATAGGAATCCTACCACCAGTAATATTCTGTTGCATAAACAAAGTCCTCAAGTAGCTCAAGAGCGAATCTACCAAGGGTATTATGTATATAATGCCATTTTCTTTTATGTCAATTCACCACCTATCACACCAAGTGCATTATATTGTTTTGGTGAATCGTGGATTGTGGCAGTCATCTGTTTTTGCAGGTTGTGCCCAGTCTCTGACTACCCCTTATGGGATACAGTCGTGATCTTATGTATGTATGTATGTCAATTAGATTTAAGGTGACAACACTATTTTTTAAGTATATAGTGACGTGACGTCTACCTATAACAAATGCTGTGTCACCGAGAACATTTCTTTGTAACACCACAATGCGCCCGTCACTTTTTGACTTTAGATGAGACACACGAGCAATAAGCGAATAGTAATAGCAATAATACTACGAGCAATAATAACGAGGAAAATAGACAAAACGAGCAAAACGTTCACTTGATGGTAAGTGTAACGTCTGCCCATAACAAATGCTGTGTCACCCAGAACATTTCTGTAAGACACTAAACTGCGCCTGCCACTTCTTTTATATATGATGAGATTGACTTTCAGTGCCCTTCAAGCCAAAACACAGTGATGCATGCACACTACTGCTTCACAGCAGAATAACTGGCCCTGTGGTGACCTACCCAGACGGACTAACTTTGAGATTCAGCGGATGGTATCAGATAAAACAACTCTTCGGAGCACTGCAGTTCTGCATTCTTTGCAATTTGTAATGCTGTAGATGTTGCAAAGGGACTTCTATTTGGGCATTGTATCTTTTAATAAAAAAAAATACAAATGAACTAACTAAAAGCAAATTTGTATTCTCCAAATATGTTATCAAATGAAAATATGAATTGGCATTAAACAACGCGTATACTGCAGTGGAATCATGAAAAGCTCACACAATCTATCGACAGACGCAAAAACTTGATTTCCAATAACCCAATATGGAATACAATTTGGTAGTACAGCGAGCGTGCACTCTATAATTCAGAACGTTGCAGCAACACTTTTATATTATTTACAGGCTTCTAGTATGTTAGTTTACTTTTTCGTGAGTTATTTTTTTCACATAAAATCACTATGCCCATAACAAATTTACGAAACCAGCAAAGCGATCACCTGACGGTAAGTGCTACGTCTGTCCATAACAAACGCTGCGTCATCTAGAGCATTTCTGTATGGCACTACATTGCGGCCGTCACCCCGAGATAAGAGTTCTTAAGTCTCGTATTCCTAGTGATTACACTAGCTCACAGTGCCCTTCAGACCGAAACGCAGTAACGTTTGCACAATAGTGCTTCACTGCAGACTAACAGGCCCTGGGGTTCGGTGCGGTTCGTCATAATTATCATCATCATTGCACCCTATCACAAGTCCACTACAATACATAGGAAGCTGGATTATATATCCACTTTGTACAATTTCAGTATAGTTTCATCCAATAGGTATCCGGAAGAGTTAAATAGCAGCTATCTCTTTCATACCGAGGTGTCGTAAGATGGGACTAAGGATTGTACGGATAGCCTTTATTCGTGCAGAAGAACCCCATATTATGCAATGCTGTTACTATACTGCTCGTGGGAACGCAATGAGGAGTAAGATTTTTTAACTCTTAACCAAAATGACGGCGACGTGGTTGGGCACCAAGACGAAAATTGGGCTACGAGAGTGGCCTCCGCCTACCCCTTTATATGGGAAAAAGCGTGACTACATGTATGTTTGTAGTTTCATCCGAATCCTTAAGTCAAATCCCCGTGCATAGGTTACAATAAGTAACTTCAATGTCCAATACGGGGATAGTTCCTGGTAATTGTACAAAAAAATCACACATATTAACGTATGTAAAAAGGGAAATCTCTTCTTTCTTTATATTATCTTGTTTAGACGAATGCAATTTATTATTTTTAAGATTTTTTGAAAATACAATTTTAGACATTTGCATTATAAAAATTGTGCTTTCCATTCAGGTGACTAAAGAAAATTAAAAACAAAATTATCATTATAGAATGTTGCTCTATGTGCACAAGCGACACAGTATTCTCATTTGTAAGTCTAGACGCTATGCAACGCAAGTTTTCTGAACTAACACAGTGTTTGCACTTAAGGAAAAATACATGATACGTTACGTTTATTTTGAAGTAGCTGATGTCCGCGACTTCGTCCGCGTGGGTAAAGGTTTTTTAAATATCCCGAGGGAACTATTTACATCGGCATAAAAAGTACAAGAACATAGGATATGTCCATCTCCAGAATGCAAGCTGTCTCTGTGCCAAATCCTTATCATCTGTTTAGCGATTGAACCGTGTAAAGGTAACAAACAAACAGAGGAACAGATGGACCGAGAGACTTACTTTCGTATTTATAATATTAGTATGGACTAGTATGGATCCATATCTCAGCTATATTTCACATAAAACAACGCGCCAATCTTTTCCAATAAAAAGCACAGAATTAAAATCACAGTATCCTTGGATAATATATTGTAAATGAAAAAAAATATATTTATAAATGTCCCGTGGTGGAAGCGGGTGGTGAAGACTTTAGAAAATGCCAGAATAATCTTTAAGCATCTGATGGCGGAAATCACAATTATTGAGTCTAAGTTGCCGTACAGATATCTCACCTGCTGGCAACGTCTGCCATCACTGCCCATTACACTGCGCTCATCACTCTGAGACATCAGTTCTTAAGTCTCAAATACCCAGTAATTATGCTATATCTCAGTGCCCTTCAAACCAAAACACAGTAATATTTGCGTACTACTGTTTCACGGCAGAATAACTGGCCCTGGTGTGGTACCTAGGCGGAAATTTCCTGCATGGGAATCCTATCAATATCTTATATTATTTGTGGCACTTTCCAATGGCAGTTTTGCGATCGCAGTACCAGATGCTTTATACACTATTGCCCGTAACCGGTCTGTATATTTTTGGTATAACATTTACCGATAGCGATAGTCACCCTTATTTCGATGTACATGATGTCCTCCTGCCCGATTTTTGACCAAGGCGACCGAATATTTTCGAACGTTTTCAACTTAGCAGGAGATATTGTAGTGCCACAAGTGTACATACACAGAGGCACTTAGTCATCCCAACGGATGTAACGCTGATGCGATAACATCGGAGGTAGGATGTTTTTGACACTGCATCTTATGCAGTGTTAGAAACATGGGTACGCATCACAACGCAACGAGACCCGAAAACCAACAATATGTTTTTTTGCACAAAATTTGGCTCAGGACGTTGTGAATTAATACAATGCTCAAAGTGATCATGGTTAAATAAATTTGACAAATCGAAATATTCTTTTCTTTATTTACCTGATCCGAATTTTGCGATCACGTAACCTAGTGGTAAAAATACCTGACTTCCGCGGATACCGGGTTGGAATTCAATCCGGAGACAATTGTCTTTACTTATTAATAGAAAATATCCATAAAACGATTGGTTTTATAATTATCGGTACCGGTAAAACAAATTTAGAAGAAGAGGAAAACCCTAATATTCCTTTAAAGAAATTATCAAATAATGAAATTAAATTGGAGTTCATAAGTCTCTTGTTTCTAAAACCGTCGTCTAAGGGGTGGTCTGAATACCTTCTACCTTGTTTGGTATTCCGCTGATTTACGTCGTTGTCCATTGTTATAGTTTTTTGTGAATCAGTAATTATATTGTCTTTATGTTCCTTTATTAAAATCTTTTCAACAACTCTATTGCGCCTTATTTTATTATTAAAGTACCTTGTTGACGCAAGTTGGCTCTCCTCTGCTAATATTGAAGTCCTAGTTTTATAACAAATCTTCGTACTGAAAAATTTAAAATATATGCACAAGAGTATAACAATCATTACTTAACTTAAAATAAAGTTCTGAATATAGTTATGTTTTTCTCGAGTCTTCCACTCGTTTCATTTTATATTAACTTAGCGGTTATCTTTAATTTGTCGTAACTTAGTTTAATTTCCGGTATATTTTCGTGGTTCTTTAATTCTTAGTTTGCTAGTATTATTTTATCTTCCGATTTCTTTGTCTTGAATGTTTTGATACCACTTATAAAGACTTTACAATTTTCTATGTTTAGCAAATATGAACCTTTTATCCACGAATTTACTCCATAACTTCCTTCGCATTCAATCTAAACATTTTGAGTTTTATTTAAATAAATATATATTCCATTTGCAGATATTACTCCTAAAACCTGTTTTGGTCATTTAATTGGTACAAGGTTACATTGATTCGTCCTCTTATTTTTTTAAATTACTGTCTCACATGTATTTTATCGTAAAATGCATAATTTAAAAATGAAGTCCTCGATTTCGATTTCATACATTTTATTCTTTGAATATGCGAGAGTAACTTTTCGCATTAAAGGAAAGGTACAGGGGGTGACTTTGGATTATGGGTACAATTTTTCTTGTTTCATATACAATAGGTTTAACTAAAGGTATTTCCAACATAAAGTATACAATATGATCTTTTGTTATAATATTTGAAGTTTCTTGTAAAGTATATGCATGTATTATATTATAATGATACATCTGATATCCTGCAAAAGTGACTGTAGTTGCTAACCTATCTGTAATAACTTAAGTTTGTGCTTGGAACAAAAAACTATGTTTAGATTACTTGAAAAATGGCAATCCTTTTCTGTATATCTTTTATTTTATTTATTTGATAATGATATTCCTGTAATAAATCTTTTGTTATAGCTGCTTGCTTATTATATGCAATTAAGGTTTCTTAATCTGTTTGGATTTTTTACAAGATCATCATTATTAAGATTTCCTAAACTTGATTATAAATCCCTATCCATTATTAAGACCTCTCTTAACTCTACTTTGTATATTTAGATCATTACAAATTTCTCGCACATGACTGATTATAATATGTATTCTATCGTAAATATGTTTAACATCATCCATTCTAGGAATTCAATTATAAAAGAACAAATCTTATTTATCAAATAATCTTTATCTTCTATAGTAGGTTTCATAACTAACTTATGAACCATTGTCCACTTTCCCTTGATTACACGAGTGTGTTTTGTTTCCACTAAAACTATGTGTTCGTTCGGATTGTGAGGTCTGGACTTGTATCCGAAAGCAATGATGCGTCTGTATTACAAATTTCTTCAACATGAAAAGCTTGACCATGACCGAGTATATATTTGACTTTTACTTATTATTATTTTCACAATTTAATGTTTTTATAAGTACCTAAACATCCGGTTTTAGTTTTGTCTATATCACCTATCTACCTAAATTATTTACAATGTTTTATTTCTTTATTATAATTTTTATTTATTTCTTTTAATATTATATCGGAAATATTCCTCATTTCGTAGAAAAGAATTAGACGAAATGAGGGTTTTTACGTGGACAATACGACGGGGCAACCGCAACCCAATAATAATATCGATAACTGAGGGTAATCACTCTTTAAAAATTTACAAAAACTGCCAACCCTTGAACCGTAAAATAACTGAATCAAATTAATTGTCAGACTATATGATTTACTCATAAACACAAATTCGATTCCGCAGACGACATCGATTGCGAAACCATGGAATACGATAATATGAAAGAATGGAGTTATATAAAAAGCAAACCAATGGGACCTGAAAACTGGGATGACCTAGACAGGTTCCTACATAGGAATCCTACCACGAAGTGTTTGGCTCCATTTATTCTGAATGCGGAGTAGAGAATTCGTATTGTAATAAACGGGATACACAACCTTGGGTAAATAAAACAATGTTAAGTATGATAAATAAAAAGGTGAAACTATTCAGGTTGTGGAAAGTTGGTCATAGAAATATGAATGTTATGTTACAATATATTCGATATCGAAATAAGGATAACAAAGACATAATATTTAGGTAAAAATAAATATATGCAAAATAAATTAAATGTGCAATTGGAGATTTTTAACAGATTTGGGCTAACATTAGCGATTGGATAGGGAAAAACAAAACTACTGATAATACTATAGGATGATATTTAGCTAGAATAGATAATGTATGTTCGGTTAAATTTTCTACAACTACTACAAGAAAAAGAAAGAATAAAGCATAATTGCAGCGTGAAGTTTTTAGACAGAAATATGTATGTTACAAAAAAAATCAGGTATGCAAACAGCAAATAATAAAAAATTAAAAAAAAATGAATGGTTAGAAAGCAGTAAAGCACCTGGCAGCTACCAAATATGAGTTGAGGACTTAAAATATGTAAAAGAAAATGTAAGTAATGTAATAGCGAAATTTATTAATTTATGCCCTGACTATTTATTTTTTAGACTCTAGAATTTAAAAAAACACCCTTGACTATTGCCAGCTGCTTAAAGCTATGAATGAGTGTAGTGTCCGTATAAATATTTTTTTCCGCCGCTATCTTAGCAATCGGACGCAGTGTACAACCGTGGCGGGCACGACAGCAGCTGACGCTAACATCACCCTCGGCGTTCTCATCGGTTCCGTGTTGGGACCAGTGGGCTACATTATGCATGTCAACAGCATGGCAAATGTTGGTCAAAATTGCAGGGTGTATATATATGCAGACCTGATTTTTTTAATACTTTTTAATATACTCGTAAGACGTGATGAATATAAAACATCAACTACAAATGGATTTTGAAAATATTACTAATGTAATAATAAAGGTAATTTTGTATTCATCTTAAATTAATATTAAAAAGAAGCAGTTTACATATTGTTTATGTTCGAATCGAGTCACTAGTTAGCTATGGACGTTGTTATGGCCTTATAATTAAAACATACTCAGAAGAAATAAAGAAATTATTAGTTGGATTCTTAAAGTGAAGTTGTTCAAATAGTTAGACATCGGTGCAGAGACGATTATACTAAGGCTTTTTGCACACTGTAAAATATTGGCTGTAAATAAAAAAACAAGATTTTTTGCTTGCAGCTGAAACGTACTGAAGTGATAAATATAAATCAAATATTAAACAGTATACAAGATATGAAGTAAGAGGAAAATTAGCTGAGATGCGAGCAAGTAATTATTACGGTGAGCGAACTCTAAAGTACATAATTCCGAAATTATGTAATATCCCGATTTGTTTTTAGGCGAAAATAAAATTAAATGTAAACTTTTTTAAAATAAAATTAAACTATTATATATTAGAGATATAATATGTATTTATAAATGTTTGTTAAAAATTTACTTGATTAAGATATAACTATAAGATTATGTATTTTAAAAAAATATTACGTTAGGAAGTAAGAAGAAGAGCGTAACGCCTAACTATGATAATAGTCTGTTTGGTCTGCTGCCGCTGGCGGTATTTCAAGACCAATGCAACTTAGGGACCTTCAAGAAAAGAGCCTACTTCTTCCTTAAAGGCCTGCGATGCACCTAGAATTCCTCTGGTATTCTGGATGGTCACTGGCGACGGTGATCATTTATCATCAAGTGATCCGCTTGCTCATTTGCCCCTCGTCTATGTTAAAAAAAAGTTATAATTGATATATTGATCCTGATAGATGGTCTACACACTTATTGTCTCACGGGCAACATTATTAAATTTTTAGTAATTCTCGTGGACATGTATAAATGAATGTCGATTAGGTTAACGCTGCGGCGAAGCAATAGGATTCCACGCTTTGGCCCGCGGGATAAATTGTGAAGAGTACTGGGAAATTGGGAAAGAATTTCATGTTTCAAGATAAGAAGCGTAGTTTGGTGTCACACAGGAAGTTTATGGGTGACAAAGGTTTTGTTATGGACTGAGGTTGCGTTTACCATCAGGCGAACGATATACGCGTGTCGTCACTTTTTTCCACAAAAAAGACGCACCCCGGATACAGGTGAAATCTTGGTATGGAGCATAATAGTAGAGGTATGGAGCTCAATAGTCTCGATCACACTTACATCGGAATAAATTTTTTTCAAAACGGAATCCACTGCTGTACATAGACCTCCACCCACAGATTGTCATAAAACACAGTCTTTTAATTTTGCCTCTGTCGACTTTTCCGGCACTCGCGGGACGAGATGGGGTGGTAGATTCTTTTATGGCGCCACTACACGGCACAGGATATAAAATCAATAAATGTTATAATTTTGCGCTTAATTTAATGTTAAAAAAATAAGAAAAAATACCAACTGACAGTCTGGAAATATGGAAATTGGTGTTTAGAGTCCAGTTTATATACGAGTATAGAGTATACTAAGTCAGTTGAGGATAATACAATAATAAACACTTCCGAAAAAATATTACTATTAATAAGAGGAATTTCAGAATTTTGGAAAAATTCTACTATTACTATTTTTTTTATTGGATACAGTGATGAAACGTTTACGTGATGGTAAGTGCAACGTCTGCCTATAACAAATTCTTTGTCACCCAGACAATTTCCGTGTGACACCACACTGTGCCCATCACCCTGAGATATAAGTTCTTAAGTCTCATATGCATTTTTGTCAATGTCACGTTTATGGGTTAGGTATATTACTCATTTATGCCAGTTTAAAATCCGGCGGACTAGCGGCTTCATGACAATTTTGTATACAATTAAATAATAATATTTAGAAACGTTTTTAAAATCTTATAATTACTACGGATACAATTTCCTATAGTTATAGTTGAGATTCAGTTTTTTTGACAGATTCCGCGAATCAGACAGGCCGAATTGACCTTTAAGTCTGGACTCAAAATGTTGTATGTCGTGAAATCCTACGGGTAATTTTTTAATGTGTGCGGTCTAATTTTTCTTTGCAGGCTTCCATGGATAGTTCGTAAAAGTCTCTGGTATTTATTTGTTTACGCGGAACTAATTCCTCGCCGCGACCAAATGGTAAAAAAGACGGCATGGGGAGAGAAGGTTACCAAAAACTCTCAAATTTGAGGAAAGTCTGATGGTTGCAGGAATTTCCTTTGGGCAGTTGGCTAGCATCTCATAATAATATAGCGCGGTATTTGTAGCATAAGCATGCTCTTCTAGACATTACATAATCTCGCGGATATTATTCAATGCTGTTGATTGATTACAGCCCACGTGGTTTTGAAACTGACACTTCATTATACATTGTTATTGTGATTTCAAAAATTAATAAATTTGTGTTGAGTTAAAAATATAACATAAAAGCTCAAAAAATAATTTTGCCTTACATGCTCTGGTTCCTTTATTTCGTAAAATAGCACCTCAACTGTGCTTCGTGGCAGTGTTGCATTTCATCAGATTTCATAAAGGAATCCGATGGGTTCAAGTGACAACAGGTGAACTGAGAATTTGTTTTTAAGTTTTTACTTTCACAACAATATTACCTTTTGTCAATTTGGCGATAGACTTAGAAGTACAAAAGCTATCTTAGCCCTGCTTCCTTGCAGTAGTTTTTATATTAGTCTCTACCCAAGAAACAGTTTAAATTCATGTAATAATTAATGTTTCCTAACTTCTTTCCTTATTTCAATCCTTATTTTTTAATTCTCTTCTTTCTCACTACCATTTCAAACAATGCGATTGCTAGGAATTAACGTCCATAGCTAAATTCTCGACCTACAACTTTCCTGAATTCTAGTTGGCGAAACAATAGACCAATTAGGTGCTGGCAATTCCACGAAATTGCTTAACTTTACATTCGTTCACAGTTTCGAGAGTCATTAAATTTTATTGCAGTAGTTTCGAGAAAACAGTACAATCGATTCCTGTCCTAAACTGTGCTCGATCTAACAAATTTTGATTCACGCGCTTTCAACACAATCACAAAGTATTTGAATATTCCACCACGTAAATTAAGATTTAATTGGCTGGAGTAAGTATGTGTGTCCACCATTAAAAAATACATTAAAAGAATGTGAGGTTCGTAAAATATTCATTAAGCGGTATACAGATGAAGACTCCTATTTGACATCTTATATTTGTTATAGTTACAATGAAATGCTCAACCTTATCTACAGTAGCTTATGTTCAGTTGTGATGTAAAACGGTCTTCAAAGTAGAAAAAAGTGATAACAAAATTCAGATTTTCATAATAACATCAGAACGTATACGGGAGTACGGGGCAAAAGTTAAATTTTTGTTTAGAAAAGACAACTAAAACCACTCCTAAAAAATAACGTTATGATGCCAACTTAGAAAAAACTTCTGTAAAAGTTAGTGAGCTCGTATTTAAAGGTAGAAATCCTTTCCTATATTCAGTTTATAAGAAAACTTTTGAAACTGGAAGGGATTGCATCTTCGATGGAATCAGAGTGCGAGACATTTTGTTTATTGGTATGTAAATGATAAACTATATATATTCTACTTAATTTTGAATCTGGCGGTTCTGCATCGTAGAGGATTCAAGCCGAGTTTCGCATCTATTTTAGAAGGGTCGTTGGATTGCAGGGACTCGTTTTATCTATAGCAGTGTTACCGAGTGCCGAGTAAACGTCTGTAATCGTCGTAGTATTTGCGAGCCTTCTCTTCTACTTCGGCAAGGCTTTAAAGTCGAAGTCAGGTGAAAACATTACTACTTATTTACTGTTTTTGTTTTAGAAAAATATAATCATTTATATACATTTTTAGCGCCGCATTTATTCTTTTCTCTGTGTTGCTTTAGCAAGAATTAATAATCACCATCGTCATCAATCTTTCAGCCCATTTTAATCCACTGTTGAACATAGGCCTCCTCCACAGATCGCAAAAAACACGACCCCCAGCCACCTGTATTCATCGCTTTCCTGCAAGCTCCACCTAGGTCCGCCCTACACTGTACTTGCCAGTATAAGGTTGCCACTCCAGTCCTTTCTTCCTCAGTGATTATGGTACCATCAGATATATGACCGGGCCATTGCTTCTTCAGCTTAGAGCTATGTCGGTTACTCCTACAGCTATCGTCGTCGGCAAATCGAAGTTCATACCGCATCCTTTTCAGTCCGGTAGCTTGAAGACATCTTCCAATACAGCGGTGTGTTTCGGAGATATGATGTCACCCTGTTTAACACCTTTCTGCAGTTCGATCGGTTTCGTACCCTGTATCTGTACTTTATATACTTTATGAATCTCAGATAGCCATCGTAGCATTGCTGTAAAAGCATTGCAGCACGTCGATACACCGACTGTCAATCCGGCACCGCTGAATGGCTGCCACATGTGCCATACTTGTGAACAGGTGCTGTTGGTGGAGCAGACCAGCGTCTGCTTGCGTTTGCAATATACTTATCTAATTGTTATTGAATCTTGTCTAAATAGAGCGTGCTTTAGTTTTCTTTAAGACTCATGTACTTTCTATTTTATATTTTATTAACAATTTATTTTAGAAAAAGGGTTTACAAAAAAGACGATACCTTCGGAGTTTCTTTCGTCTGTTTCTTCTCCGTTAGAAGAACCACACTACGAAACGATGTTAGACTAAAACCTAAATTCTTACGTCGAAAAATAAAGAATTTTCATTTAATTTCACTGCAACGCCGCAAAAATTTTAACGGATTCTAAGTATTTCTCATAGGGCACACACACCAAACGTAGCGGAAGATTGTACTGTTCGATCTTTTGTAGAAACTGGCGAAGGGTATCTATGTGATCTATGGTACTAAATCCTTTGCGATATCCCGCCTCTTCGGGAGGCTGGAATTCGTCAATTCTGATTGCGTGACGATTCGTAATGACTCTCGAAATAGCACATAGATGCAACTCAGAAACGATATCGGTCTATAATTCTTCAAAAGTTCTTTCTGGAAGAAAGGTGTGAAAGAAAGTGTGTGGCTCCAACGATTATGTGTACAGCTGTCCATAAAATCTCTGGATATCACTCAAAATCGTCCTTAATTTGGTCAGTTGGGTCTTTTCGGCAGACAAACTAAATATGTTTATAAGCTTTCTCGCTTCCACCCGCAGCTTCGCCTGCGTCAATTCAAACTTTGCGTAATTTTTCCAGGTTTTCCGATTTCCACTCAGAAACCGTAAATATTTCCGGATTAAAAAGTACCAAACATGTAGCCCTACAAACTCATCTATCTTGCAGTGATCTCCGCTCCAGAGATTACGAACAAACACGAATCTGACAAAAATTTAAATAAGGGTTGGTATAGGGTACCTACCATGTCGTGCCGGGGGAGGGGAGAGAGGCTTAGTAACCGTGCCGCTTGGTCACCCACGGTGAAGCAAGGACAATGCCAAGCCAAGCCACATGGTCCGCCTGAGGCATCGACCTGCCGCAGGCCGACCGTGCTCCATAACGCGTCCTACCCCTTTGTCCTTCCAGCCGTGGCTATTTCAACTTTTTGTGCGTTTGGTTGTGTATGTCCTCGAAAAATTTAAATTTCAAAGCAATAACTTTGAAAGTAGAGCTTACTTTACTTAGCATCGCAGACCCGCAAATGGTCTTATTCTATTAAATACAATATTCTTCATCGTTAGACACCTAAAAATAGCATAAAAATTTAAAAGTGTTTAGTGAAAAGTTTAAAAATATTAGAAAGTTTTTTTGTAACGGGGTAAAAACTACTTCGAGATCAAAAAAATATTCGTAATGAAATTTATAACTACAAGTTACTGCTACATTCTGCAAAATCAAGCCCGTTAAGACCAATTTTTTTTAGTATTAAATCGACAGATTTTGAGATAAGCATAACACAACGACATTAAAGTTAGCTACTTTAGGAGATATTGCTAATTGAAAATACCCTTATCGCAAGCATGAATTACGGGTTACGGGTAACCGACATTTATTAAAAGACGATTTAAAATTTGTTTAACGACAAAATAAGGTAAAAACATATGTAATCATTGTAGTTTACTTTTTATTTATTAATAAATAAATTATATGCTCAAAATAACTACCCAAGCTAGCTGTAGCTCTTACTGCTACTTGCTTGGTGCTGGGTCATCTTCTGATCTAACCTTATTTCATCTGCAACAGACATTTTTCTTTGCAATAACACTTCTCTAGTATAGGGTACCGTAAAATAAACCTTCTGCTTCATATGTCCCTATAAAAAGAAATCCATAGGTGCTAGGTTGACAGAACGAGATGGTAATGCTGTGGAATCGCTGCCGCGTCCGATCCTGGGCCATTTAATGTGTGGGGCAATTCAATAAGTCTAATCAAACGGGCGTCTATGATGGCCGATCATATATTTACAGAAATGAATGCAGAATACATGCGGATTTTCTATTAAGTAGGCGATCTCTGCGATGATTTCTGATTGCCGCTCTCGTTAATTTAGCTTCGTCCGTCCACATTATTTTAACCGAGACGGACGGGTTCAACCATAGATTACGATTGACCCAGAAACAGAAGACCGATCGTGATCGATAATAAAGCTCGCGAATGTCTTGAACCCGTCTAAAATGATACAGTTAAAGTCACTCTTTTTTCAGAACTCTCCGCGCACTCTGTTGAGTCATCTAACTCAACAGCACAGGCGAGGCGAGGGACCTGAGCAGCGGGGGACACACGGCGCATCTACCGGCTGATCCGAGCGGCGTCGCGGCGGGCCAGTCAGCTGTTACGCCTCATAATAAGCACTCGCATTCACACGCATATTAACTTTGTACCGTAGCTTAACGACAACCGTTGTGTAGTTTATAATTATAACAGCATTTATACAGTTCGCTATTTTATTATCTCACGACTGAGCCATCGGCGTTACACACTCCATCTAGAAAGTTCCAATGCACTGCAATCCTTCTAACACTGAGTCTAGGATCTTCAGTTATTATACAAAAAGAAAGAAAGAAAGACTTTATTCATCACTACAACACAACATATATTAGAAAGTCAATAGTACAAAAGATGAGTAAGAATTACATACGTTGTATTTCATTTACAAATATACGTTGGGCTGTAGCAACGAAAAGGCTGTCGTCTCAGCATAATACTATGGCAGTGTTGCCACAGCCAGTATCTCTTCTTGCTTATGAAGAGATAAGTACTATAATACTACCTGCTCGCACGTGGCATTCGGTAGGAACCCAAATTCAAATAACAAAAAGATTTATGCGATCGCGCTTACGTTATCTTCAAACATATATATCTCCTAATGTAACTAACTTACAGCCGACTTTGATGTCGTTTTGTAGTATAACTTATAGCTATAATTGTTTGAGAATATTTGTTTGATTTCGAAGTAGTTTTAACATTTTTCTTTTAAAGTGTTGCCCTTATTTTTAGATGTCTAACGATGAAAAATATCAAAACGAATAAAACCCCACACCACACATGGCATGGCATACACAACAAAACGCACAAAAAGTTAAAATTGCCATGACTGGAAAGGGATTAAGGGGTCGTTTTAGAGTGGGGATGGGATGTAGAATGAGTGCCAAATGTGCTAAATTATCACTAACACGATCCCGGACACTTTGTATGGATTTCAAAATGTTTTTTATTTGATATATGTCCGTTCATTATGTATAAGTATATATTTTCCACTGGTTTAAAAATTAGGTGGTACTCAGAAAAGAACTAGCAAGAAACATCTATGCAAGAGATCGCCATGCGTTTTCTTAAGTAAGCATTATAGTCCTTACATTAACTCGATTATGCTGATTATGACTCATTATGCTGTGTGGTGGCGGCTCGATAAAAGAATACTACCACTCCATCTCATCCAATGGATCTCGTAAAAGGCGAATAGGAATTAAATTGCACTGTGCACCGTGTGTGTGTGTGTGTGTGTTTTTAAGTAGTTACATTAGACGATTATTCAAACTAATTTAAATGAAGTAATTAAAATTATTTTGAAACTTGATATGAGTATATTCAAATTAGCAAATAAGTGCAATATATTTGTGATAGAGGCATTTAAACATGTCTGGTACAAAGCCGCTTCGCGCCTAGACCGCGCCGACCTGAAAAAAAATCTTATAAGTCTTCTTAGAACGATCGAGTTAATACATACATACATACGTAAGATCACGACTGTATCCCATAAGGGGTAGTCAGAGACTGGGCAGTCACTGCAAAAACAGATGACTGCCACAATCCACGTTTCACCAAAACAATATAATGCACTTGGTGTGATAGGTGGTGAGCCCATCGCCACCATGCGCTGCTGGGTGCACAGTGCAGTTTAATTCCTTACTCGCCTTTTACGAGATCCATTGGATGAGATGGAGTGGCAGTATTCTTTTAACGAGCCGCCACCACACGGCTCCTTAATTAATCGCCTTAGAAACTTTCTTTCCATCAAGAAGAAAATCCATCAAAAAGATAACTCTGTATTTGTAGCTCTCATTTTGAAAAGGATTTGCCATGATTACTCCGCTTGGAATTCGGGTTGGCAATAGCAGTTTGTTTATTTTGATGTTCCAGGAAGATGCCACTGCCCTTCTCCTGGTTTTGATTTCCCCATTGAGAGCCGTGGTAGCTCAGGGGCTAGGCGCTCGCTTTAAATTTCATAGTACGCGAGTGACCTGGGTTCGATTCCCGGTGCCGGCACCAGTAAAATTTTTGATTGCTGATTTACCTCGTGCTCGGCGGTGAAGGAAAACATCGTGAGGAAACCGGCATGTCTGAGAAATAACAAATATTTCGAAGACATGTGCAGTCCGCCAACCCGCATTGGAGCAGCGTGGCGGATTCTTCCTAGCTCCGAAACCCTCTCAGAAATGTGAGGAGGCCTGTGCTCAGCAGTGGGACATTTATAGGCTAAAACTTTACTTTACTTTTACTTTACATTGAGAGGTAGATTCCCTTACGCTGCCACCACATGACACTGTTTTTTATTTGTATTTAGCGCTGTTAGCCTTGCGGCTTTTACAGCTTCGTCGGAAGATGCTAGCGAGCAGAAATTGCCAACACTTGCGCCGTATTTTTTTCTATTGCTCTAACAAGAGATGGAATGATCGAGTATCGAGTACTCTTCTTACTTAAGCTTATCGTAGGAACAAAATCAAATCATCTCCGACTTTAGGTCGGTACATATTAACAATTTTGGTATAAACCTTAATTACATAAGTATTTCTGGTAATTATTTGCGTAGAAGAAATATGAGAAAAGTTTTTAGTAACAATGAATGGGATCAAGTCTTAAATTAATGGAGCAAGGGTTTAAACACCTTGTTAGGCACGATTAAGACGAAAGGAAAATGGGTTAAGCGTTTGCTACCAAGTTAGAAATTCGTAAAAGAAAGAATGCTTAATTACACTTGTAATTAAATTCCCGCGAACGTTATTATTTCACGAAATAAATATACAGCTATTATCATTAACCTATATCCAAAACCAACAAACAAACAAAGCACTTTCGATGCATACGATTCAGAAGAGCTATATTTACTTTTAATTATTATTAATGTAACCTGTTTTGTTGCAGCACTCTAAAATTGTATGTGTTGTTTGTTACATGATTAGCGTATGGCTATATGTTTAACAATTTTGAATTCATTGATATGCAAAATTTGAATCGAAATTATTCTTAGTTTTATACATTTCTTCCGATAAAATGTATTGAAAACCAGGATTAGCGTGCATTGGAATAAAATCAAAAAATGTTGTTTAGTATATTAAAGCAATGATTGTACCAAGTTGAACTGGCAGTGAGCCGGCCATAAAGATCGTAGAACCGATAATGGTTGTAGAAAAAGATTTTATCTAAAGACTTTATTTCGTTCTAAAACCATGAGATGGGCAGCAGCATCTTCCTGGAACAATTGAATAAATAAACTGCGGCTGCCAACCTACCTGTCAAGCTAAGCAGCTATGGCAAAATTCCCTCAAAATCAGCGCTACAGACTTTCGTGGTAATCTATGGGGGGTAAATGTTCAGTAGTGGACTAAGGATAGGCTGAAACTAAAAACACCAATTTCCATTTTTATAACTTCAAAAATTACGAACTTCATACAAATCTTCATTCCCTACCACTTAGAGGATGAATTAATATCAAATCCTTTCTCTGAGCTCATTTTCGTTATTTAGGAAACTCCACTGTAACATTTCGTGTTTCTTAGCCCACCGATGAAGGTTCAGTCAGTCAGACTGTGTTCAAGTTTTATTGAACAATAAGGTCTAACAAAGTTTCATACCAATCTGATAAATATAAACAATTGAATTTTTCGATAATTATTAACAAACTAATTGACAGTAGTTACGGGAAAAAATAGGTTATGTGTGTAAGAAACAAACAAAAAGTGTCGGCTCATATCTGAGATTTTCGAAAATTGGCACTTTAAGTTAATTTTACTCTTAATATTCCCTTAATTGACAAAATCGGACAAAAAAAATCCCGAATCGTCCAACCGGATTTAAATTAATAAAAAAAACTACTGGTGCTAATTACATGAAACATAATATATTTTAACAACAAACTCCGGAAGCACAGTTAACCGGCCCTTATTAACTAAAAACTCCCAGAAGGGTAAAACCTTACAAATGTAATGTATGTATGTCACCCAAAAACTCAAATCAATGACGTCCTTAAACCTTATTAAATAGTTTTTGTCATACTAAGTTTACTTTAAGTTATCTTTATGTGAATAACCCGTGCAAATCAATGGATTCTGATTGAAAATCGTTCTCTCCGACTTGAGTAGTGCATTTGACAAAGTAGACAATAAAACTTCGCTTCGATTTTTTTAGTTATTGCATCTATGGTGTGGTTTAAGAATGGATTAGATTTTATTTATGTCATACAAAATAATACAAAATAAGTTGTTACAGGTTGTGTCAGAAGAAAATTTTGTTACATCTGGCATGCCCCAGTGATCACATCAGGATCCCATTCGGTCCATAGTTATAGATGTCGTCGACATCGTCGGAATTGCTCTCTGTTAGTTGATGACTTAAAATTGTAAAATATATGCACAGTTATGATGGTATAAAAAAGATGATTTCAAATATTTATGGTGGATTCCAATAAAATATTTTTCGAAACACTAAAAATATTTTCTCATTTTCCAACGCGATCCTTAAAACATCGTAATAAAGGAAACAAAAAAAAATAACGGAAGATGTAAAAGTGTTATAAACTGTTGAAAGTGTAATAAAAAAAAATGTAAAAGTGTTATAAACATAAAATTTTAGTTCCTGCTAGTTCCCGAATTATTCAACGAAATAGATTTAGCAGTTTCGCGCAGTAGTTGCAGAAGACCTATAAGAAAAATGGCCTATTTAGGAAAAACCGTTACCGCACTATTGAATTGTGTACAAATACAATGAACTTTTATTAGAAAATGCACTTTCGACTCTAAATGTGTTATTACATTAACACATTTAGAGTATTTAATATAGTGTGGTGGCGGCTCGTTAAAAGAATACTACCACTCCATCTCATCCAATAGATCTCGTAAAAAGCGAGTATGGAATTAAACTGCACTGTGCACCCAACAGCGCATGGTGGCGATGGGCTCACCGCCTATCACACCAAGTGCATTATATTGTTTTGGTGAAACGTGGATTGTGGCAGTCATCTGTTTTTGCATTGGGTGCCCAGTCTCTGACTACCCCTTGTGGGATACAGTCGTGATCTTATGTATGTATGTATGTACTTATAAGCTTAGATGCACACCAGTTATCGATAAAATCAAAACGACCTAAAAATGCATAATAAGATATATTCGATTCAACTATAATATGTTATTAGAATGTTTTGGTGAACCTTTAATAAAAAATATTATATTTCATCGTAATAACTCAAACAGGTTGTCACAAATAAAGTATTATTATAATGTATGCGTCAAAGTTTTACTGAAAAATATTTATTTCTCTTTCATTTAATCACAGGCTATTTAATTACTGAATAATGAATTCAAAAAATATTTTCTTTGTTGTTCATTCATGCTCTCATCTTCTCTTAATATTACTAAAACTTTAATTAAAATACGTAAATAAAATTATGTTCTTAAAAACGGTTCCCCAAAGCATGAACACAGCATTTCTCCTGTATCGTGGATTCGTTTTACAAACAAAGATCTCAAGTTCACAACACAACGAACCGAGATACCAAAAATTGGTATCACAAATGTTGGCCTCTGCTTAGATTCGTACCCATGCGTCAGCGTAGAAGTCTGTTACTCTGTCCACTAGGTACCGCGGTGGCGGTAAGAATAAAATGTGTGTTTGATTTCAGTTATATATCATATAAAAAAAATATATCGTGACAGTTTGTTAGACGGGCAAGTCTAGATTTTTTTTTTAATTTTTCTTTTTCAAAGAGATTTATCTTCATTTCAAATAAATTTATTTTCACATCGTGGAGGATAACATCGTGAGGAAACCTGCATGTCTGAGAAAAAAAAATTCGATGAAATGTACGCCAAAGCGCGTTGGAGCAGCGTGGCGGACCCAAAAATCCTCGCAGTAATGATAGGACGTCTACGCTCAGCAGTGTGATATTTATGGGCTGTCACTTTTTTTTTTAATTTAAATATAGACTTAAGAATATTAATAATAATAAATACACGTTTCGCAACAAACTACAGTTTTTCAGGTGTGAAGCAAAGCGGGAAACGCTTCTATTGTACAAGTTCAAGTACAAAAGCAAAGTAAAGAAAGGATGCAAATTCCAAGACACAAGCTCTCAAGCTTTTATAAGATTCTCAAATACTTATATGGAGTTATAATTTTTGTAAGTCCATATTTGTTATTGCACCTCATAATAAGGTTACATTTTAATAAATTTTCTGTAGAAGTAGTAGCATCTTTGAAAACAATCAAATCTAGGTATACTACATTAGAGAGAGATGGTAGATCAAGTGCTAGACGCTCGCTTTAAATTTCATAGTACGCAAGTGACCTAGGTTCCTTAGTGCCTAAATCCCAAGATTCTACAAGAAATAGGCAAAGAAAGTTGATTTTTCTACGATCCGCATGCAGAATATAAAACGGCGTATTAGTAATTATTATCCAAGTCCTAGTAATTATCCAATAAATAAAATAAAAATTTGGATAATATCCTGGCTATTATACAAATTTTTAGCAAAATTACCTAGTACAGTACCAAAATCAAATCGCTTAGTAAGTTAACTCTATTTACCTATTATAATGAATTTCCACAAAGTAACGCCTGATTGTATTACAAATGTTTATATGCTACGGCATAATGGTCAGTCTGCATGCTTTAAATTTAGCTGCCTGTATAAATAGAGAGATAATATAAACAGATAGAGTCACGTCTCTTTCCCATTGGAGTTGGCAGAGACTACATCTTTCCACTTGCTACGATTCTGATATTTCGCTTCTTCCTACTTTCATTAGTGCTATCATATATGCTCGGCGGTTGCGGGTACTTTTGTCGTGGCGTTGTTAAATATCAAGTTTAATTTGGTAAGTAGCTATAATAATCACTTTCAAGACTTATTGTTTTTTTCTGTGATTATAGTACCAAATGATAACCTATAAATAAAGTCAAATAGTTATCTTGTAATTATTTTCTTTTTTTCTTTTACAATTCCTTAAAAAATTAATATCCGCAACCAAAACTATCCAAACCTATCGGATAATCCGAAATAATTTTATATCCATAACCGTAATTGAAACCGGTATTTTATTATTCATATATCCGTATCCATATCCAGATCCGATCATAAACACATACATATATGCACGCCTTTTTCTCATATATGGGTTGGGACTACATCCGTAGCCCTCTTTTCGCCCCCGCAGATAACGAGAAGTGTCGGAAACGAGGCGAACCATGTCGCCGCCATTTTAGTACGAGTTGAAATTCTTCCGTCCCATTGAGTTCCCACAAGGAGGTAGACATCGGCATGGTAAGGCAAAGATGGAGATGGTTATTGTGATTGAACCTGAATGTGAAGAGAATGGTTGTAGTATGTAAAATGGCTGTATGAAGTAATAAGTAAAGTAACGTATTATTTAAGACAAGCTGATGCTCGCGACTTTGTCCACGTGGATTTAGATTTTTTTTTAAATATTACGTGGGGATTATTTGATTTTCTGGGATAAAGAGTATCCTATATCCGTCTCCAGGATGAAAGCTATCTCAGTGCTAAATTTCATTAAGATCGGTTTAGCGTTTGAACCGCAAAGAGGTAACAAACAGACAGAGCGACAGAGAGAGCGACAGAGAGAGCGACAGAGAGAGTTACTTTCCCATTTATATGTTAGTATGGATTATAAAATATGATGATCGCGACTCATCGCAGGCGAGAGCAATCTCGGGTGAGAGCGCCTTTTTTGTGATACGGACTGTATGTGGATGTGCGTCGTCTTACATTAAGACAAAACTTTCGTTTGTGAAAAGGGGATAATATGGGGTTTGATAACATGCTCGACTAAACTGACAGCGGTTATGGTAACCTCACCCAGAATTACCAGCTCTCTTTTTCTTGTTAAGCTTATGCCGCTCCATAGCATCACATGTGGAGCCTGAAGGATTCATTGCAGCAGTGCTGATTGTGTATCACGTGACATCTCACGTGACGTAAAAATATTTTTATTTCTAATACCTACACGAAAGTTCCCACCATTACGTTAATTAACTATTTGAAATCTAACGGGGGCATCCCTCCTCCAAACCGCAACAATTTCTATACAATACATTTACAGTCATTGCAGTATAAAATCCAGAAGTTTTAAACTTTCAAACCTCTTATAAAATAAAATGTATAGGATTACATTCAATTAATAATTTCTTTTAATACGACGTAACTGTTTATTCTCTCAATAATGTCATATAATTCGCTATAATAATAACGAGTCTCCGAAAACTTAATTAAAAAAGTGTATAAAATGTACATTATTTAGCTGAAACATTTTGACACAAAGAGTAGATAAACTAAAAGAGAAGTCTCGTTTAAATATTAAAGACAATACGAGAAAATATGAAATAACGCAAAATATCTGAATAAAATATAAACTTTAATTTACTTGAATGTATTACTTCGTGCTTTTCTCTGCCTTTCCTTTCTTCGTATTTTTCGCTCGTTTGAACTGAGAACGTAGTTAAAAGATTTATATTATTTACGAGAAAAAATTGCTACAATTTTTTTTAAACGTGAGCTTTTTTGTCTATTTGACCATATATAGTGTCGATTTATAATATCACTTAGGAGAGACTTGTTTTTGTATTCGGTCCTTAAATATGAAATTGACGTTTTGTTGTACAGGCCACTTTGATCTGAAATATACCCTATTTGCTTAAGAATTCCAAATTACAATTTATAAACCCATTTAGCCGGTATATTTGAGTTTCGAAAACAGTCATTCATTTGTTTTTTCCTCATTGAAAGATCGCTTTATTTACGAGTACGAGTTCTACTGTAGCACCTGTGCTGCAGAAACAGCTCGAAGGATTAACGATGTGTATGGCGTTGGTGTCGCAAAAGAAAGTACGGTACGTTTCTGGTTCCAACGTTTACGTTCTGGAAATTTCGACCTTCAGAACAAGCCCCGTGGACGGCCGGAGACCAAAGTGGATAATGAATAATTGAAAGCTATTGTGGAAGCGGATTCATCGCAAATCACTTCAGAGTTAGCTGCACGCTTCGCTGTGAGTGATAGAACTGTTTCAATCCACTTGAAGCAAACAGGGAAAGTAAAAAAATTTGAACGGTTGATCTTTCTCATGAACTGAGAGAAGCAAACCAGCAAACACGCGTCGACTGCTGCGTTACATTGCTCAACCGGCACAATAATGAAGGGAATTTTAAATCGGGTCATTACCTGTGATGAAAAGTGGATCCTGTACGATAATCGGAAGCGCTCGCCGCAATGGCTGAACCCTGGAGAACCAGCCAAATTCTATCCCAAGCGAAACTTTCCTGCCGTGGACTAATGCCGTTGTCGTTCACAACAGCTTTCCAAAATCTGGTCAAACGATTACGGCAGATATCTATTGTCAGCAACTGCAAACCATGATGGATGCACTAGCTGCTTTACCACTGAGGCTGGTCAATCGCTCTAGGCCACTGCTGCTTCATAACAACGTTAGATCATACACTACAGAACATACGGCCGCTAAACCAGAGAAGCTGCCTGATGTCTGTGACATCCACCGTACTTTCCGGAACTTGCTCCATCAGATTACCATTTTCCGGAATTTGGATAACTTCTTACAAGGAATAAAGTTCATCTCCGATGTGGCAGTCCACACCGCCTTCAGAGAGTTTATTGATTCTCGCCCCCGTGTTTTTTCTTAGTAAACGGATCAACGAACTATCTATAAGATGGCAAAAGTCCATAGATAACAATGCTACATACTTTGATTGATCTAAACTTAATAATATAAAGAGAAAAGATTAGATTTTTTGGATGTTTGGTTGTTATTACATTTCATACAATTAAAATTCTTTCATGTATATACAGCTACATTATCAGCGAATAACATGAGCTATATTGAATTTAAAAAAAATATGAGATCACTTCGAAAATCGCTATGATGTAACTCAAGGTTTCAATAATTTTAATTAAAAGTCATTATTTGGCGTGCGTTGCGAAAACTACTGATGATAAATAATTTACTTTTTTGTGAGTAATGATGAGTACATTTTCATAGTACTCAGCATTACTCACAAAAAAGTCCGGGAGGCTATATGTCCAACTATTATAGTTAACTCACAGTTACCGCTTTTTGTTCTAATTAGTTAATCAAAACACCTAGTCTATCTACCAATCGAAAGATGATGAAATTCATATCATGATATTAATCCTTATCCTATTAAATAGTTTCATAATCAAAGTTGATTATATATATGTAAGTTCCTCTTTAAATTATTCGAATCGGGAATATCGATTAGACGTTACGTTATACGGACGGGTATAAAAATGCTAAAAGTAAGAAAAATGCCGCGGTGTGAGCGAACAGCCCTACGCTCACCAGCGCTACTAGCTAACTAGAATAAACTAATATTTATTAATTACCTACCTACTCATATTATTTTTTGTAAACTAGAAACAATTGAATAGTGATTTGTAATTTTAATTATATATATCGATAATTCAAAATTAAAAAAATTTAAAAATTTAAAAATGCAGCGGGATCCCGAACGCTGCGCCGCCGCCCGGCTTCATGCGAATTGGGCATCCGAGTGCGGCCGTTTTATTTACTACCACGCGTGCTTATTTTATTTGCTACCACGTACCACGTTACATTTAGCTGAAATATTGTTTACAAGGAAGCTCTGAGCCACTAAACGTTCATGGCTTATGGCTTATTACATAAAACAATATAATCACAGAAATCGAGAACACGACACGACAGACAGCCGTTGAGTTTGTCTGTCTGTCTATCATATGTATATCACTGTTTGTATATGTATATCACTTGATAATGCCTCGATTTCGGTGGTGTGAATTGTCTAGTGATAGTGTTGTAGTGGTAAAAGCTATCTTGGTAACGGCATTTATGTGCAAACTATTGTGGGAGAGCGGGTGGTGCTTTACTAAAATTAGGTAATATACACCATTTTAATATTTTCATTGCTCTTAGCAAGTTGTCTATTTTTTCTTAGTATCGCAACGATTTTTTTTTCTATAATGTGATAGTATTTTCGTGTTTTTATATGCAATGAATATGAAGATTTGAAAATATTGGAAAGAAACTTCTATTGATTTGTTATTCGTGTATATTTTGGATACGCATATTATTGTAGCTTACAGGTTGTAAAAGATTATCTTTCGTTACTTACAACAAATAATTCTTGATTGCCGAAATGCTTACATTAAACAGATTGAAAACAACGTATTCGTATTATATTGTCAAAACCAGGATTTATTTTGCTTTAAAAATATTTTCTAAAGTTTACTTACAAAGTAATGTAAGTATACAATTTAATCTGTGTTATAGGATTATATTAAGAATTAATGCTCAGAACAACACAAAACCAAACAATTTGACAGACTGTATCTTGGCGCCATATTGGTTTGTTGATTGACAGGAACTTAGGATTTTTATTCGCCTAATTAGTTCTCACTTTTAAATGAAGTTTTAAGTGAGGTTTATGTTTCTGGCTAATCTACCAAAATGTATTAAGCAGTTTTTGTTTATAATTATAAAATAATTTTTAACTGGTAATTCCTACGGTTCGCTACCAAAATTCCACTGTAAAAAGGGGACAGGTTTACTGTCAAACTCGGAGGGCAGGAAGCCGCGAGCGCCTCCATCCGGCGGGGGAACCATAGAGTATCCTCTATATTTCATCTCTTTGTTGTCGGGTATATACATAAATGATAGAGAAGCCACGAAACTTATTACAAATGGGAGTGTCTTCGTTTGTTAAAAGTTTCTTCTGTTTCATGCTATTTAAGTTTGAAACAAAGACTTTAAAGTAGTTATTAAGATAAAAGCTGTAATATTTATTTATTTACAATTTTCATTGCTTCCCTTTCATAGAAAGGATACCAAGGCGGGCTCAATGCCTTTAGGCATTTGCTCCCAGTCAACCCGTGGAGAGATGAGATTTTGAAATAGGTGTTTGCTACAAGACTGAAAACAGGAAAAACATAAGTGTAATATAATAAACTAATTATTTATATAATTAGTTTATACATATATAAACATAATAAGCCACTAAGATAATAATAATAATAATAACTTTTAGTAAATTGTTCAAAAAATTAAAAATACCAAGATCAAAATTCGCAAACTAGTCTAACATGGGGCTCTTCAATGTAGGATTCCTATGCACGTCTAGGTAAGTGATGATGTTTTATTGGCTGATTTCGGCAAGTTCCGAATATAGTCTACAGCTATCAACTGCGCAGGAGATATTATAGTCACTCGTCCCAATCTCACATACCTGCCCGCGCCTGATTTATCAAGCAACGCCTAAACGAGCCGTCACATTAGTCTAGAAAACCTACCATTTTAGATATTATCCTCAGTTATCCATCAGACGTGATTCGGGTCAATTTTTGGTGTTTATGTTAAGATAAGCTAACAAAATTAACATATTTTCAATTAGTTATTTCGCAATATATTTCTAAGAACTAGATCTCTCATTTAAGCTAGCGCTTTCACTGCAAAGTCATCGGCTTATTTCACAAATCACTTAAATTATCAATAGCAATTTTATAAACGTTTGCAATAATTTTTGTATAACAAAAGGCTAGCACCGAAATTGACCAAAATTGATGATCAAAATACTATGTTATGTTAAACAAAATAATTTTCTGAAATTGGTACCTCGAAGAAATATTACAGTTAATTTTTATAATTTTAAAATGTAAACATTTTCTTTTCCATGTCTGGTTAAATGCCCCAGGCATCAGCCTTGCAGTTAACTAGTACTTTTATAAAGGAACGTAATAATACTTCAGGGTTGAGATTTCCGTAAAACTGTCAAATAATATACTTTTAATTAGGACAGTGGTGTAGGTGCCTCGAGGGACAACAGTAGATGGAAGTTCACTCTGAAATTGCTGTGAACTGGTATTTTTCTTGCGAGCGATTTTTTCTTACGCGCATGCAAATATTTTTACCAGAAATTACCAGAATCATGACACTGAAGAATTATTCGACACAATAAAAAACTTTAAAAAAATAATTACATTAAAGTAATGTTTCGTGCCTATAAATGTCCCACTGCTGATCACATGCCTCCTCTCATTTCTGAGAGGGTTTTTGGAGCTAGGAAGAATCCGCCACGCTGCTCCAATGCGGGTTGGCGGACTTCACATGTCTTCGAAATATTTTTTTATTTCTGAGACATGCAGGTTTCCTCAAGATGTTTTCCTTCACCGCCGAGCACGTGGTAAATCAGCACTTAAAATAGCAATTAACAATTTTAGTGGTGCCGGCACCGGGAATCGAACCCAGTTCACTCGCGTACTATGAAATTTAAAGCGAGCGCCTTGCCCCTGAGCTACCACGACTCTAAAATAATTGAAAAACAATAATACATTGTAAAAAGATACCAATCATATCGCTTACACATACAGGCTTTTTTTTTAATTGAGATGATGATGACTGTGATCATTTTCAGTCTCAAACCTGAATTATTGTATTACTCATTCTTCATTTTATGATGGTACTCTGCTAATGACATTTTCAAATATTTCGATAGTTCCATACACTATAATAGATACATGGGGTACTTCCTCATGAACACTTTTTTTTTCTTTATCCTATCATATACTATAAACAGCAAGGTAATTGTATGAAACAGACTGAAATTTTCTAATAAGTGTTTATTAGATTCTCAATAGTAATGAATAAAAGGAGAAAACTCAACAAATTTAAAAACTTCCACGTAACAAGAAGTAAACGTATGTACGAAGTAGAGTAGTTATAATCTCATTGGTTTGTACTGGATATCGTTATTTAAACAATAAATGGGCATGTGGTTTAAGAACTTATGTTTCAGGGTGGCAGGCGCAGTGTGGTGTTCTGTGACATAGCATTAGTTATGAGCAGACGTTGCACTTACCATCAGGTGAACGTTTTGCTGGTCTCGTCTCTATATCAAGAAAAAAAAAGAAAAAAAGAGATTAAGTCTAACATTATTTTCCTTTCTAATTTTAAATACATGTATAAACTTTTCATTGTGCTATATTTTATATTTCTTTATTGTCTATGGAATGTTCTCGTTAGTGTCATTTTCAATGAAACCTAATACTCTTGAAGTTAAAGCAAAGCGTTTATTCGACGCTGGAACGTAATAAATCGGATTCTTAAGAAGACTTGTTCTTGAAAGCAAAGAAACTAAGAACCGTCAGCATTTCCTCATTTTAAATGTTGAAGTAGCAATATTGCGACAAACATTGTATTTTAATATCCATTACAAACGACTGTAATTGTGGAGTCGCCAATTATATTCAAGGAATATAAAACATACATACATACAGTCATGTCTCTTTCCCATTGGGGAAGGCAGAGACCACATCTTTCCACTTGCTACGATCTTGACACACATCTTCAGCTTCTTCTACTTTCATTAGTGTTTTCACACTAGCTCGTCGCTTGCGAGTACTTTTAACGTGACCTTTCCTCAAAAGTTCACCGATCTGATTGTGATACGAATATAAAAAGGCAGCTTTATTTAGAGCTAGTGAAGAATCAATTATTGTACACGTTATTATTTCCAGTGTCAGATTTCAAATTCCACTGCTGCTACCAATAATTATGTCAATTTTAGTTAATCCGGCGATACAACCCTGTCAACACCTATTACATACAGTTCTCGACCGTATTCTCTAGACTTTATTTTATTTTATTAGATTTCTTTTGCTATCTGGGTGGTTTCCTATATAATAAAGTAAATAAAAACTAAATATATATATATCACTTTAAAAAGGCAGTATGTAAAAGTAAAGTAACTCACTGGCTCCAAAATTTGACCTATGATGAAATCGAAAATCTATTGACAATCCTAGTTTATCTTTAAATGAAATAAACATTGTAATAAACGCACATACACACCTAAATACACTCACACACATAAACGCATACATATTCCAATATTAATCATGCTTATATTAAATACTTTTAGATCCTACCGCACTTATCAACCTATCTATCTATTACCCTGGTGTCCACCACACCTGTCCCGAAATACAGGCCTAAAGCTTAGTTTAGGCACCATTCTCCCACAGTGTCTTAAGCCATGCGCTTTGTAATATTTCCTATTCATGTCAGTCGTACTATATTGTGGTGAGAAAATAAAACATTATTATTATTTTCATTTAATATGCCCAGTAATTACACTAGCTATCAGTGTCCTTCAAACCGAAACATAGTAATGTTTACTTACTATTGCTTGACGGCTGACGGTAGAATCACTGGGACTGCTGTGATACTTACCCAGACGGATTCCTGCATATAAACGCTGCCACCAGTAAAAGTTCTTAAAGCAATTTAATCAATTTTAAGCGACCGAACCGTATTCTGTTTTATCTATTTTTAATCATATCAACTAATATTCACCACTGGAAAAACTCGCCTTCCCTGTAGATTTACTCATGTAATACTATGTTAATCAATAGTTATAACATTGGGCATTCGACTCATGGTAAATTTCGTCTCACCCACACCACTGTCTCCTGTATTGGTCACAGATTTCTTTCTCTTGACCGACTGATTAAACCTCACTAGATTTTACGTTTTATCTACAAGCAGCTCCATCTTGTACGTTTACTATACAGCTAATTTGACACGTTTCTTTCTGATCATTTATGTACGGTAGTACGTGAATAAAATTCGAACGCTATTTTGAAATTATTTCATATTGTTTATCGTATCACCTTAGAGTCTTAGAGTAATTCACAAGATTAAAAGTATTGATGTTTTCCTTAAATACAATGTGTCCGGGATCGTATTAGCGATAATTTAAGCACTGATTCTACATCTCTTCCATCATCATTACACGCCAAAAAAATAATGTAAAACTTTAAAATAATTAGGTTAAAACAACTACGACATAAAAATATTCTCAATATTAATTTAAACTACAAGTTATTGTTACATTTTGTCGTTCGTTTTGACCAATTTTTTATTAGTAAATCGATAGATTTTGAGATAAGCAACAAAACGGCATCAAAATTATGGCTGTAATTTAGTTACACCAGGAGATATTGCTAAATGAAAATACCCCCGTCGAATAACGAGTATTGAACCGACTTTTATTATAAGGCTATTCAAAAATTATTAAGAATATATAAAGCAAAGTTAAAAAAAGATGCTATAAAAATCTGGTGTAGTTTTTCCAATAGGTGGATGTTTCGTTATAAAATTTAACGTAGTTCCGTGACCCTGTCATGATAAATGCAATGTTTTCGAACTCGAATTCCCAATGAAGTAAACTAAATCCAGTTTTTTTAATGGAATTTTATATACATGATAGAGTCGCGCTTAAGTATGCAGTATGCATACACACGTACACATAACTAGATACTGGTAGCGAATTAAATAAATTGGCCCGTTCGAAAGGCAAAGTTCCGCCTAGCTCATCGTGGGCTCAATTCCCGCACGAAATAAACACTTCTATAACCTATAGATAGTTATTCCGAGTTTGGGTGTCTTCGTGTATTTGAAATGGACATCGATACAATCACGCCTTTTTCCACCATTAGGGTAGGCAGGGACCACATCTTTCCACTTGTTAAGATCATGAAATTAATGACTGTTAAAATACCCACGTTACAGTAGAAATGCATGTGAAAACTTTTTTTTTATTAAAGCTCGTTTCAGCCTATCATACATAGGCCTCCCCACAAATTGCCACGAAAGTTTGTAGCTCTCATTTTGGAAGAGTTTCGCCATAGTTGCCACGCGTGGCAGGCGGGTTGGCAACCGCAGTTTAATTATTCAGATGTTCCAGGTAGATGCTGCCGCCCATCTCCGGGTTTTCATTTTCCCTCTGTGGACTTTTACGACACCCACGTGATGTGATGGGGTGGTAGATTCTCTTAGGCCGCCACCACACGGCGTGCTATAGTATACAAATATAATAATTTCTGTAACTAAGCCCACGAAGCTATATATTCAAAAAAGTGGAAAAAACTTACACGAATCAGGAACAAACATAGAAGTCGCGTTTAAGTTTGCAACTGCAGCTGGAAAGTTGCCAGAGTTATACCGAACTGCATGATTGCATAGATTATCAACTTCATAAGGTGAATGGCTGGTTGAATTTTAGTTATACATCTGGTTATTATCTCGGTTTGGTGGCGCAGTTTCAAAGCAATTTACTTATGCTCTCGTTACTGTTGCGGTGTTCGTTTTATTTTTATGCCTTCTATGATTAAAATTACATATTTATGTATTAAACTGTAAGATTCATAAGTTCTCAACTTATGTATATGTATGTATAAGTATTGTAATATGTATGTATTGCTATAATTGTGGACATATCTTTAATATTTATGAACACATTTTTTAATTTTTTTCTTCACATTTTTTTTCTATTTCTGCGTTGCCCATATGTTTATCTATGCTTAGCCTAAAGGTTGATTGGTAAATAATTCCTTTAGCCATTAAGTCCCGAAATATGGACCATTTTGTGCACGTAACTTTAAATATATAAATAATTTTATGACCTGCAAACGGTAACTCTATTTATGGGTTGTCAAACACGATTTAAGAAAAATCCTAGTAAGGATCTTATTTTTTAAAGAGAGAAGATAATCTGGTCTCTTTAATGGAACGTAGTTCAACATTCCTAAACGATTTAGACTGCGATATGTTCCGGTTAATTTCAAATTTGACGACCGCGTGGCCTGGTGGTTAGAATACCTGACTTCTACGCCGCGGGTCCTGGGTTCGAATCCCTGCCGGAGCTAATTGTTGGTTTTCGGGTTTTTGTGTTGTGCATGTGAAATGTATGTCTGTAAAACGCACCCACGATACAGGACAAATCATACTCTAGGGCTACGGTTAAAAAAAATAGTTGTCATCGCAGGATATATAATAGTAACATGAATAAGTGTGACCGAAAACAACCCTAAAGTGAGATTAACTGACCCGTTTTCATACTGATAACCCTACAGTACCATACAGACAATGTTACTGGTGGTAGGATTCCTGACTGTCGCGAAGCAGAAGTGTATGTAGGATCTAGGTCAGTACCACCCCAGGGTTAATTATTCTACCGTGAAATGGTATTGTGCAAGCATTAGTGTTTCGGTCTGAAGAGCCCTATAATCTAGTGTAATCACTGAGCATATGATCTTTAAGAACTTATATCTCATGGTGACGGGCGCAGTGTGGTGTCACACATAAATGTTCCGGGATAGATGGATTAGGAATATGATGTAGATAAAATAATTTTTAATTAAAAAAATGTTTTTGTAACCAATTTTATTGAACATGCTTTTAGAATATACTAGTATTACTATGGATCACTTGTTTTAATAGATGCATCCATTATAAGAAAATGTTCAGATGTTCAAGTTCAATACTATCAAATTCGACTGTTAAATTCTGAACGTTATTATTTCAAGTGTTGCCAGTTGGAATAATACCACTCGTAGACTGAAAATTTGTAGAGCGTCTCTTGAGTTTGGATGACTGTTCGATGCATATTGATATTCTGTATTTTAATAGCTATTTTAAATCGTTTTTAATTAGTAAACAAGTAGCGTAATTTTCGTGAACATATGATTATTTTCGAGACAAAGAAGTCATTTACCTGACGGTCCATGCCACGTCGGTCATCAATCCAGAACTTTGTTAGGCCCTTACTTAGTATATATAAAAATAGCTGATGCCCGCGACTTCATGGTTTTTTAAACATCTCGAAGAAACTATTTGATTTTTCAAGATCCAAGCTATATCTGTGCCAAATTTCATCAAGATCGGTTCAGCGGTTGAACCGTAAAAAGGTAGTACAGAAAGTACAGACAGAGGGACAGAGAGAGTTACTTTCGCATTTATAATATTAGTATGGATATGAAATTTCAGTACATGATAGGAAATTTTAAAAAATTTAACGTTTGGAAAAAAAATAATATTGTGTTCCAAATATGAGCAAAAATGTTAGAGACTACATAATCAGACATATACGTACGAAAAATCAAGAACATCTACACGTACTATCCCCTAGATTTGTCAACGTCAATTTTTCACTGGCACCTCTAGAGCCCAATGAAAGCTCTTCGCCAGTGGTTGAGCCATCGATTCGACTCACTTAAAGTTTCAGCCTATAAATGTCCTACTACTGAGCACAGGCCTCCTCTCGTTTTGGAAAGGGTTTTGGAGCTAGGAAGAATCCGCCACGCTGCTCCAATGCGCGTTGGCGGACTTCACATGTCTTCGAAATATTTTTTTATTTCTGAGACATGCAGGTTTCCTCACGATGTTTTCCTTCACCGCTGAGCACGTGGTAAGTCAGCACTTAAAATTGCAATTAACAATCTTAGTGGTGCCGGCACCGGGAATCGTACCCAGGTCACTCGCGTACTATGAAATTTAAAGCGAGCGCCTAGCCCCTGAGCTACCACGGCGCGTACTCGACTCACTTGCCATGCGCTAATATACGTGGTTAATCTGTAAGTGTGGTGACGGCTTAAGAGAATCTACAATCCCATCTCGTACCGTGGGTGTCGTAAAAGACGACAGAGGGAAAAAGAAAACCAGGAAATTGGCAGCAGCATCTCCTAGAACATGAATAAATAAATTGCGGTTGCCAACCTACAATGCCAAGCAAGGCAACTATGGCAAAACTCCCCAAAATGAGAGCCACAGACTTACGTGTTTTGTGGCAATCTATGTGTATCTATATAGGGGGAGGCCTATGTTCAGCAGTGATTTAATGATAGGCTGGAACGATGCCAATGACGATGAATCTGTAAGAGCGTGGTACGGCCCTGGTCCAGCAATCTCATTAGTGTGTTACTGCCAGTATTAAATACATCGTGGTTATGACGCTCTAAACATTACAGCGTTATAATAGTAACAGAACTTTATAAAACATTTTATTAAGCTTATAGAGCGAAACAGCGAGGATCAAAAAATGTGTGAGATCTCGAAAGTGCAGCGCATTGCATACTAATTGTTCTCGAATTTAATCCTCTACCTACCGCCAGACTACTAATGGAATTTGTGCATTGCATTGGTTTGTGAAAACATATATTGAATTGATATATATATATATTGGGTTGTCCCAATGTCATCATAAAGTCATCATAAAGTATTTTATTTAAAATATAGAAAACAACGTACTTAAATCATAATATTCATCCATAATCTAGGCAAGGTTTAATCATGTTTTTCCGAAAAAGATTGGAAAAAATCTCCAACGGAGTTTTTAAGGTTTTGCCTGCCAGACAGATGGAGTCTAAGTGAAAAACAAATTGCACTGTATTCTATGAAAATATATTTTAAGCTTCTAACTTGTTATATAAAGAGTGTAAAGAGCGAGCGGGCGTCAAGGAGCTTACGAAAACTACAGAACGTAGAAATTGCGAACTAAATGTCGTTGATATTACGTCTACAACATTTACTAAGAAATAGCAAAATATCATTCAGAACGTCATATTTAACTGAATGTGGATTTAGTGCTGTAGCAACGTTGGTAACTAAAATGAGAAATCGTTTTTTTTATTGTATAGAGTGACGAAACGGGCAAAGGAACGTTCGCCTGACGTAAAGTGCATTGTCTACCCATAACTATGCTATGTATGCTATGCATACTATGTAAACCAGAACATTTCTGTGCGATAATATACTGTGCTCGTCACCCTGAGATATCAATTCTTAAGTCTCATCTCACAGCGCGCTTCAAACCGAAACACAGTAATGTTTGCACACTACTGCTCCACGGCAGATCACAGCGACTGTGAAATGCCCTTAATATCTGAACACTTCAGAGAAGTTACATTCTTTGCGGTTGGTCGCGCGGTTTTTCGAAAAAACCGCGGTTCATCCAAACCCGCTGGTGGTTAAAGCAGCCTTTGTGAGACTCTCATCTTGTCAAAACTAAATTACTGTATTTCGGCCTACGGACCCTGTCTCTTAGCGAAAGCCATGCGCTAATATACGTGGTTAATCTGTAAGTGTGGTGACGGCTTAAGAGAATCTACAATCCCATCTCGTACCGTGGGTGTCGTAAAAGACGACAGAGGGAAAAAGAAAACCAGGAAATTGGCAGCAGCATCTCCTAGAACATGAATAAATAAATTGCGGTTGCCAACCTACAATGCCAAGCAAGGCAACTATGGCAAAACTCCCCAAAATGAGAGCCACAGACTTACGTGTTTTGTGGCAATCTATGTGTATCTATATAGGGGGAGGCCTATGTTCAGCAGTGATTTAATGATAGGCTGGAACGATGCCAATGACGATGAATCTGTAAGAGCGTGGTACGGCCCTGGTCCAGCAATCTCATTAGTGTGTTACTGCCAGTATTAAATACATCGTGGTTATGACGCTCTAAACATTACAGCGTTATAATAGTAACAGAACTTTATAAAACATTTTATTAAGCTTATAGAGCGAAACAGCGAGGATCAAAAAATGTGTGAGATCTCGAAAGTGCAGCGCATTGCATACTAATTGTTCTCGAATTTAATCCCCTACCTACCGCCAGACTACTAATGGAATTTGTGCATTGCATTGGTTTGTGAAAACATATATTGAATTGATACATATATATATATATTGGGCTGTCCCAATGTCATCATAAAGTCATCATAAAGTATTTTATTTAAAATATAGAAAACAACGTACTTAAATCATAATATTCATCCATAATCTAGGCAAGGTTTAATCATGTTTTTCCGAAAAAGATTGGAAAAAATCTCCAACGGAGTTTTTAAGGTTTTGCCTGCCAGACAGATGGAGTCTAAGTGAAAAATAAATTGCACTGTATTCTATGAAAATATATTTTAAGCTTCTAACTTGTATTATATAAAGAGTGTAAAGAGCGAGCGGGCGTCAAGGAGCTTACGAAAACTACAGAACGTAGAAATTGCGAACTAAATGTCGTTGATATTACGTCTACAACATTTACTAAGAAATAGCAAAATATCATTCAGAACGTCATATTTAACTGAATGTGGATTTAGTGCTGTAGCAACGTTGGTAACTAAAATGAGAAATCGTTTTTTTTATTGTATAGAGTGACGAAACGGGCAAAGGAACGTTCGCCTGACGTAAAGTGCATTGTCTACCCATAACTATGCTATGTATGCTATGCATACTATGTAAACCAGAACATTTCTGTGCGATAATATACTGTGCTCGTCACCCTGAGATATCAATTCTTAAGTCTCATCTCACAGCGCGCTTCAAACCGAAACACAGTAATGTTTGCACACTACTGCTCCACGGCAGATCACAGCGACTGTGAAATGCCCTTAATATCTGAACACTTCAGAGAAGTTACATTCTTTGCGGTTGGTCGCGCGGTTTTTCGAAAAAACCGCGGTTCATCCAAACCCGCTGGTGGTTAAAGCAGCCTTTGTGAGACTCTCATCTTGTCAAAACTAAATTACTGTATTTCGGCCTACGGACCCTGTCTCTTAGCGAAAGCCATGCGCTAATATACGTGGTTAATCTGTAAGTGTGGTGACGGCTTAAGAGAATCTACAATCCCATCTCGTACCGTGGGTGTCGTAAAAGACGACAGAGGGAAAAAGAAAACCAGGAAATTGGCAGCAGCATCTCCTAGAACATGAATAAATAAATTGCGGTTGCTAACCTACAATGCCAAGCAAGGCAACTATGGCAAAACTCCCCAAAATGAGAGCCACAGACTTACGTGTTTTGTGGCAATCTATGTGTATCTATATAGGGGGAGGCCTATGTTCAGCAGTGATTTAATGATAGGCTGGAACGATGCCAATGACGATGAATCTGTAAGAGCGTGGTACGGCCCTGGTCCAGCAATCTCATTAGTGTGTTACTGCCAGTATTAAATACATCGTGGTTATGACGCTCTAAACATTACAGCGTTATAATAGTAACAGAACTTTATAAAACATTTTATTAAGCTTATAGAGCGAAACAGCGAGGATCAAAAAATGTGTGAGATCTCGAAAGTGCAGCGCATTGCATACTAATTGTTCTCGAATTTAATCCCCTACCTACCGCCAGACTACTAATGGAATTTGTGCATTGCATTGGTTTGTGAAAACATATATTGAATTGATACATATATATATATATTGGGCTGTCCCAATGTCATCATAAAGTCATCATAAAGTATTTTATTTAAAATATAGAAAACAACGTACTTAAATCATAATATTCATCCATAATCTAGGCAAGGTTTAATCATGTTTTTCCGAAAAAGATTGGAAAAAATCTCCAACGGAGTTTTTAAGGTTTTGCCTGCCAGACAGATGGAGTCTAAGTGAAAAATAAATTGCACTGTATTCTATGAAAATATATTTTAAGCTTCTAACTTGTATTATATAAAGAGTGTAAAGAGCGAGCGGGCGTCAAGGAGCTTACGAAAACTACAGAACGTAGAAATTGCGAACTAAATGTCGTTGATATTACGTCTACAACATTTACTAAGAAATAGCAAAATATCATTCAGAACGTCATATTTAACTGAATGTGGATTTAGTGCTGTAGCAACGTTGGTAACTAAAATGAGAAATCGTTTTTTTTATTGTATAGAGTGACGAAACGGGCAAAGGAACGTTCGCCTGACGTAAAGTGCATTGTCTACCCATAACTATGCTATGTATGCTATGCATACTATGTAAACCAGAACATTTCTGTGCGATAATATACTGTGCTCGTCACCCTGAGATATCAATTCTTAAGTCTCATCTCACAGCGCGCTTCAAACCGAAACACAGTAATGTTTGCACACTACTGCTCCACGGCAGATCACAGCGACTGTGAAATGCCCTTAATATCTGAACACTTCAGAGAAGTTACATTCTTTGCGGTTGGTCGCGCGGTTTTTCGAAAAAACCGCGGTTCATCCAAACCCGCTGGTGGTTAAAGCAGCCTTTGTGAGACTCTCATCTTGTCAAAACTAAATTACTGTATTTCGGCCTACGGACCCTGTCTCTTAGCGAAAGCCATGCGCTAATATACGTGGTTAATCTGTAAGTGTGGTGACGGCTTAAGAGAATCTACAATCCCATCTCGTACCGTGGGTGTCGTAAAAGACGACAGAGGGAAAAAGAAAACCAGGAAATTGGCAGCAGCATCTCCTAGAACATGAATAAATAAATTGCGGTTGCTAACCTACAATGCCAAGCAAGGCAACTATGGCAAAACTCCCCAAAATGAGAGCCACAGACTTACGTGTTTTGTGGCAATCTATGTGTATCTATATAGGGGGAGGCCTATGTTCAGCAGTGATTTAATGATAGGCTGGAACGATGCCAATGACGATGAATCTGTAAGAGCGTGGTACGGCCCTGGTCCAGCAATCTCATTAGTGTGTTACTGCCAGTATTAAATACATCGTGGTTATGACGCTCTAAACATTACAGCGTTATAATAGTAACAGAACTTTATAAAACATTTTATTAAGCTTATAGAGCGAAACAGCGAGGATCAAAAAATGTGTGAGATCTCGAAAGTGCAGCGCATTGCATACTAATTGTTCTCGAATTTAATCCCCTACCTACCGCCAGACTACTAATGGAATTTGTGCATTGCATTGGTTTGTGAAAACATATATTGAATTGATATATATATATATATATTGGGCTGTCCCAATGTCATCATAAAGTCATCATAAAGTATTTTATTTAAAATATAGAAAACAACGTACTTAAATCATAATATTCATCCATAATCTAGGCAAGGTTTAATCATGTTTTTCCGAAAAAGATTGGAAAAAATCTCCAACGGAGTTTTTAAGGTTTTGCCTGCCAGACAGATGGAGTCTAAGTGAAAAATAAATTGCACTGTATTCTATGAAAATATATTTTAAGCTTCTAACTTGTATTATATAAAGAGTGTAAAGAGCGAGCGGGCGTCAAGGAGCTTACGAAAACTACAGAACGTAGAAATTGCGAACTAAATGTCGTTGATATTACGTCTACAACATTTACTAAGAAATAGCAAAATATCATTCAGAACGTCATATTTAACTGAATGTGGATTTAGTGCTGTAGCAACGTTGGTAACTAAAATGAGAAATCGTTTTTTTTATTGTATAGAGTGACGAAACGGGCAAAGGAACGTTCGCCTGACGTAAAGTGCATTGTCTACCCATAACTATGCTATGTATGCTATGCATACTATGTAAACCAGAACATTTCTGTGCGATAATATACTGTGCTCGTCACCCTGAGATATCAATTCTTAAGTCTCATCTCACAGCGCGCTTCAAACCGAAACACAGTAATGTTTGCACACTACTGCTCCACGGCAGATCACAGCGACTGTGAAATGCCCTTAATATCTGAACACTTCAGAGAAGTTACATTCTTTGCGGTTGGTCGCGCGGTTTTTCGAAAAAACCGCGGTTCATCCAAACCCGCTGGTGGTTAAAGCAGCCTTTGTGAGACTCTCATCTTGTCAAAACTAAATTACTGTATTTCGGCCTACGGACCCTGTCTCTTAGCGAAAGCCATGCGCTAATATACGTGGTTAATCTGTAAGTGTGGTGACGGCTTAAGAGAATCTACAATCCCATCTCGTACCGTGGGTGTCGTAAAAGACGACAGAGGGAAAAAGAAAACCAGGAAATTGGCAGCAGCATCTCCTAGAACATGAATAAATAAATTGCGGTTGCCAACCTACAATGCCAAGCAAGGCAACTATGGCAAAACTCCCCAAAATGAGAGCCACAGACTTACGTGTTTTGTGGCAATCTATGTGTATCTATATAGGGGGAGGCCTATGTTCAGCAGTGATTTAATGATAGGCTGGAACGATGCCAATGACGATGAATCTGTAAGAGCGTGGTACGGCCCTGGTCCAGCAATCTCATTAGTGTGTTACTGCCAGTATTAAATACATCGTGGTTATGACGCTCTAAACATTACAGCGTTATAATAGTAACAGAACTTTATAAAACATTTTATTAAGCTTATAGAGCGAAACAGCGAGGATCAAAAAATGTGTGAGATCTCGAAAGTGCAGCGCATTGCATACTAATTGTTCTCGAATTTAATCCCCTACCTACCGCCAGACTACTAATGGAATTTGTGCATTGCATTGGTTTGTGAAAACATATATTGAATTGATATATATATATATATATTGGGCTGTCCCAATGTCATCATAAAGTCATCATAAAGTATTTTATTTAAAATATAGAAAACAACGTACTTAAATCATAATATTCATCCATAATCTAGGCAAGGTTTAATCATGTTTTTCCGAAAAAGATTGGAAAAAATCTCCAACGGAGTTTTTAAGGTTTTGCCTGCCAGACAGATGGAGTCTAAGTGAAAAATAAATTGCACTGTATTCTATGAAAATATATTTTAAGCTTCTAACTTGTATTATATAAAGAGTGTAAAGAGCGAGCGGGCGTCAAGGAGCTTACGAAAACTACAGAACGTAGAAATTGCGAACTAAATGTCGTTGATATTACGTCTACAACATTTACTAAGAAATAGCAAAATATCATTCAGAACGTCATATTTAACTGAATGTGGATTTAGTGCTGTAGCAACGTTGGTAACTAAAATGAGAAATCGTTTTTTTTTATTGTATAGAGTGACGAAACGGGCAAAGGAACGTTCGCCTGACGTAAAGTGCATTGTCTACCCATAACTATGCTATGTATGCTATGCATACTATGTAAACCAGAACATTTCTGTGCGATAATATACTGTGCTCGTCACCCTGAGATATCAATTCTTAAGTCTCATCTCACAGCGCGCTTCAAACCGAAACACAGTAATGTTTGCACACTACTGCTCCACGGCAGATCACAGCGACTGTGAAATGCCCTTAATATCTGAACACTTCAGAGAAGTTACATTCTTTGCGGTTGGTCGCGCGGTTTTTTCGAAAAAACCGCGGTTCATCCAAACCCGCTGGTGGTTAAAGCAGCCTTTGTGAGACTCTCATCTTGTCAAAACTAAATTACTGTATTTCGGCCTACGGACCCTGTCTCTTAGCGAAAGCCATGCGCTAATATACGTGGTTAATCTGTAAGTGTGGTGACGGCTTAAGAGAATCTACAATCCCATCTCGTACCGTGGGTGTCGTAAAAGACGACAGAGGGAAAAAGAAAACCAGGAAATTGGCAGCAGCATCTCCTAGAACATGAATAAATAAATTGCGGTTGCCAACCTACAATGCCAAGCAAGGCAACTATGGCAAAACTCCCCAAAATGAGAGCCACAGACTTACGTGTTTTGTGGCAATCTATGTGTATCTATATAGGGGGAGGCCTATGTTCAGCAGTGATTTAATGATAGGCTGGAACGATGCCAATGACGATGAATCTGTAAGAGCGTGGTACGGCCCTGGTCCAGCAATCTCATTAGTGTGTTACTGCCAGTATTAAATACATCGTGGTTATGACGCTCTAAACATTACAGCGTTATAATAGTAACAGAACTTTATAAAACATTTTATTAAGCTTATAGAGCGAAACAGCGAGGATCAAAAAATGTGTGAGATCTCGAAAGTGCAGCGCATTGCATACTAATTGTTCTCGAATTTAATCCCCTACCTACCGCCAGACTACTAATGGAATTTGTGCATTGCATTGGTTTGTGAAAACATATATTGAATTGATATATATATATATATATTGGGCTGTCCCAATGTCATCATAAAGTCATCATAAAGTATTTTATTTAAAATATAGAAAACAACGTACTTAAATCATAATATTCATCCATAATCTAGGCAAGGTTTAATCATGTTTTTCCGAAAAAGATTGGAAAAAATCTCCAACGGAGTTTTTAAGGTTTTGCCTGCCAGACAGATGGAGTCTAAGTGAAAAATAAATTGCACTGTATTCTATGAAAATATATTTTAAGCTTCTAACTTGTATTATATAAAGAGTGTAAAGAGCGAGCGGGCGTCAAGGAGCTTACGAAAACTACAGAACGTAGAAATTGCGAACTAAATGTCGTTGATATTACGTCTACAACATTTACTAAGAAATAGCAAAATATCATTCAGAACGTCATATTTAACTGAATGTGGATTTAGTGCTGTAGCAACGTTGGTAACTAAAATGAGAAATCGTTTTTTTTATTGTATAGAGTGACGAAACGGGCAAAGGAACGTTCGCCTGACGTAAAGTGCATTGTCTACCCATAACTATGCTATGTATGCTATGCATACTATGTAAACCAGAACATTTCTGTGCGATAATATACTGTGCTCGTCACCCTGAGATATCAATTCTTAAGTCTCATCTCACAGCGCGCTTCAAACCGAAACACAGTAATGTTTGCACACTACTGCTCCACGGCAGATCACAGCGACTGTGAAATGCCCTTAATATCTGAACACTTCAGAGAAGTTACATTCTTTGCGGTTGGTCGCGCGGTTTTTCGAAAAAACCGCGGTTCATCCAAACCCGCTGGTGGTTAAAGCAGCCTTTGTGAGACTCTCATCTTGTCAAAACTAAATTACTGTATTTCGGCCTACGGACCCTGTCTCTTAGCGAAAGCCATGCGCTAATATACGTGGTTAATCTGTAAGTGTGGTGACGGCTTAAGAGAATCTACAATCCCATCTCGTACCGTGGGTGTCGTAAAAGACGACAGAGGGAAAAAGAAAACCAGGAAATTGGCAGCAGCATCTCCTAGAACATGAATAAATAAATTGCGGTTGCCAACCTACAATGCCAAGCAAGGCAACTATGGCAAAACTCCCCAAAATGAGAGCCACAGACTTACGTGTTTTGTGGCAATCTATGTGTATCTATATAGGGGGAGGCCTATGTTCAGCAGTGATTTAATGATAGGCTGGAACGATGCCAATGACGATGAATCTGTAAGAGCGTGGTACGGCCCTGGTCCAGCAATCTCATTAGTGTGTTACTGCCAGTATTAAATACATCGTGGTTATGACGCTCTAAACATTACAGCGTTATAATAGTAACAGAACTTTATAAAACATTTTATTAAGCTTATAGAGCGAAACAGCGAGGATCAAAAAATGTGTGAGATCTCGAAAGTGCAGCGCATTGCATACTAATTGTTCTCGAATTTAATCCCCTACCTACCGCCAGACTACTAATGGAATTTGTGCATTGCATTGGTTTGTGAAAACATATATTGAATTGATACATATATATATATATTGGGCTGTCCCAATGTCATCATAAAGTCATCATAAAGTATTTTATTTAAAATATAGAAAACAACGTACTTAAATCATAATATTCATCCATAATCTAGGCAAGGTTTAATCATGTTTTTCCGAAAAAGATTGGAAAAAATCTCCAACGGAGTTTTTAAGGTTTTGCCTGCCAGACAGATGGAGTCTAAGTGAAAAATAAATTGCACTGTATTCTATGAAAATATATTTTAAGCTTCTAACTTGTATTATATAAAGAGTGTAAAGAGCGAGCGGGCGTCAAGGAGCTTACGAAAACTACAGAACGTAGAAATTGCGAACTAAATGTCGTTGATATTACGTCTACAACATTTACTAAGAAATAGCAAAATATCATTCAGAACGTCATATTTAACTGAATGTGGATTTAGTGCTGTAGCAACGTTGGTAACTAAAATGAGAAATCGTTTTTTTTATTGTATAGAGTGACGAAACGGGCAAAGGAACGTTCGCCTGACGTAAAGTGCATTGTCTACCCATAACTATGCTATGTATGCTATGCATACTATGTAAACCAGAACATTTCTGTGCGATAATATACTGTGCTCGTCACCCTGAGATATCAATTCTTAAGTCTCATCTCACAGCGCGCTTCAAACCGAAACACAGTAATGTTTGCACACTACTGCTCCACGGCAGATCACAGCGACTGTGAAATGCCCTTAATATCTGAACACTTCAGAGAAGTTACATTCTTTGCGGTTGGTCGCGCGGTTTTTCGAAAAAACCGCGGTTCATCCAAACCCGCTGGTGGTTAAAGCAGCCTTTGTGAGACTCTCATCTTGTCAAAACTAAATTACTGTATTTCGGCCTACGGACCCTGTCTCTTAGCGAAAGCCATGCGCTAATATACGTGGTTAATCTGTAAGTGTGGTGACGGCTTAAGAGAATCTACAATCCCATCTCGTACCGTGGGTGTCGTAAAAGACGACAGAGGGAAAAAGAAAACCAGGAAATTGGCAGCAGCATCTCCTAGAACATGAATAAATAAATTGCGGTTGCCAACCTACAATGCCAAGCAAGGCAACTATGGCAAAACTCCCCAAAATGAGAGCCACAGACTTACGTGTTTTGTGGCAATCTATGTGTATCTATATAGGGGGAGGCCTATGTTCAGCAGTGATTTAATGATAGGCTGGAACGATGCCAATGACGATGAATCTGTAAGAGCGTGGTACGGCCCTGGTCCAGCAATCTCATTAGTGTGTTACTGCCAGTATTAAATACATCGTGGTTATGACGCTCTAAACATTACAGCGTTATAATAGTAACAGAACTTTATAAAACATTTTATTAAGCTTATAGAGCGAAACAGCGAGGATCAAAAAATGTGTGAGATCTCGAAAGTGCAGCGCATTGCATACTAATTGTTCTCGAATTTAATCCCCTACCTACCGCCAGACTACTAATGGAATTTGTGCATTGCATTGGTTTGTGAAAACATATATTGAATTGATACATATATATATATATTGGGCTGTCCCAATGTCATCATAAAGTCATCATAAAGTATTTTATTTAAAATATAGAAAACAACGTACTTAAATCATAATATTCATCCATAATCTAGGCAAGGTTTAATCATGTTTTTCCGAAAAAGATTGGAAAAAATCTCCAACGGAGTTTTTAAGGTTTTGCCTGCCAGACAGATGGAGTCTAAGTGAAAAATAAATTGCACTGTATTCTATGAAAATATATTTTAAGCTTCTAACTTGTATTATATAAAGAGTGTAAAGAGCGAGCGGGCGTCAAGGAGCTTACGAAAACTACAGAACGTAGAAATTGCGAACTAAATGTCGTTGATATTACGTCTACAACATTTACTAAGAAATAGCAAAATATCATTCAGAACGTCATATTTAACTGAATGTGGATTTAGTGCTGTAGCAACGTTGGTAACTAAAATGAGAAATCGTTTTTTTTATTGTATAGAGTGACGAAACGGGCAAAGGAACGTTCGCCTGACGTAAAGTGCATTGTCTACCCATAACTATGCTATGTATGCTATGCATACTATGTAAACCAGAACATTTCTGTGCGATAATATACTGTGCTCGTCACCCTGAGATATCAATTCTTAAGTCTCATCTCACAGCGCGCTTCAAACCGAAACACAGTAATGTTTGCACACTACTGCTCCACGGCAGATCACAGCGACTGTGAAATGCCCTTAATATCTGAACACTTCAGAGAAGTTACATTCTTTGCGGTTGGTCGCGCGGTTTTTCGAAAAAACCGCGGTTCATCCAAACCCGCTGGTGGTTAAAGCAGCCTTTGTGAGACTCTCATCTTGTCAAAACTAAATTACTGTATTTCGGCCTACGGACCCTGTCTCTTAGCGAAAGCCATGCGCTAATATACGTGGTTAATCTGTAAGTGTGGTGACGGCTTAAGAGAATCTACAATCCCATCTCGTACCGTGGGTGTCGTAAAAGACGACAGAGGGAAAAAGAAAACCAGGAAATTGGCAGCAGCATCTCCTAGAACATGAATAAATAAATTGCGGTTGCCAACCTACAATGCCAAGCAAGGCAACTATGGCAAAACTCCCCAAAATGAGAGCCACAGACTTACGTGTTTTGTGGCAATCTATGTGTATCTATATAGGGGGAGGCCTATGTTCAGCAGTGATTTAATGATAGGCTGGAACGATGCCAATGACGATGAATCTGTAAGAGCGTGGTACGGCCCTGGTCCAGCAATCTCATTAGTGTGTTACTGCCAGTATTAAATACATCGTGGTTATGACGCTCTAAACATTACAGCGTTATAATAGTAACAGAACTTTATAAAACATTTTATTAAGCTTATAGAGCGAAACAGCGAGGATCAAAAAATGTGTGAGATCTCGAAAGTGCAGCGCATTGCATACTAATTGTTCTCGAATTTAATCCCCTACCTACCGCCAGACTACTAATGGAATTTGTGCATTGCATTGGTTTGTGAAAACATATATTGAATTGATACATATATATATATATTGGGCTGTCCCAATGTCATCATAAAGTCATCATAAAGTATTTTATTTAAAATATAGAAAACAACGTACTTAAATCATAATATTCATCCATAATCTAGGCAAGGTTTAATCATGTTTTTCCGAAAAAGATTGGAAAAAATCTCCAACGGAGTTTTTAAGGTTTTGCCTGCCAGACAGATGGAGTCTAAGTGAAAAATAAATTGCACTGTATTCTATGAAAATATATTTTAAGCTTCTAACTTGTATTATATAAAGAGTGTAAAGAGCGAGCGGGCGTCAAGGAGCTTACGAAAACTACAGAACGTAGAAATTGCGAACTAAATGTCGTTGATATTACGTCTACAACATTTACTAAGAAATAGCAAAATATCATTCAGAACGTCATATTTAACTGAATGTGGATTTAGTGCTGTAGCAACGTTGGTAACTAAAATGAGAAATCGTTTTTTTTATTGTATAGAGTGACGAAACGGGCAAAGGAACGTTCGCCTGACGTAAAGTGCATTGTCTACCCATAACTATGCTATGTATGCTATGCATACTATGTAAACCAGAACATTTCTGTGCGATAATATACTGTGCTCGTCACCCTGAGATATCAATTCTTAAGTCTCATCTCACAGCGCGCTTCAAACCGAAACACAGTAATGTTTGCACACTACTGCTCCACGGCAGATCACAGCGACTGTGAAATGCCCTTAATATCTGAACACTTCAGAGAAGTTACATTCTTTGCGGTTGGTCGCGCGGTTTTTCGAAAAAACCGCGGTTCATCCAAACCCGCTGGTGGTTAAAGCAGCCTTTGTGAGACTCTCATCTTGTCAAAACTAAATTACTGTATTTCGGCCTACGGACCCTGTCTCTTAGCGAAAGCCATGCGCTAATATACGTGGTTAATCTGTAAGTGTGGTGACGGCTTAAGAGAATCTACAATCCCATCTCGTACCGTGGGTGTCGTAAAAGACGACAGAGGGAAAAAGAAAACCAGGAAATTGGCAGCAGCATCTCCTAGAACATGAATAAATAAATTGCGGTTGCTAACCTACAATGCCAAGCAAGGCAACTATGGCAAAACTCCCCAAAATGAGAGCCACAGACTTACGTGTTTTGTGGCAATCTATGTGTATCTATATAGGGGGAGGCCTATGTTCAGCAGTGATTTAATGATAGGCTGGAACGATGCCAATGACGATGAATCTGTAAGAGCGTGGTACGGCCCTGGTCCAGCAATCTCATTAGTGTGTTACTGCCAGTATTAAATACATCGTGGTTATGACGCTCTAAACATTACAGCGTTATAATAGTAACAGAACTTTATAAAACATTTTATTAAGCTTATAGAGCGAAACAGCGAGGATCAAAAAATGTGTGAGATCTCGAAAGTGCAGCGCATTGCATACTAATTGTTCTCGAATTTAATCCCCTACCTACCGCCAGACTACTAATGGAATTTGTGCATTGCATTGGTTTGTGAAAACATATATTGAATTGATACATATATATATATATTGGGCTGTCCCAATGTCATCATAAAGTCATCATAAAGTATTTTATTTAAAATATAGAAAACAACGTACTTAAATCATAATATTCATCCATAATCTAGGCAAGGTTTAATCATGTTTTTCCGAAAAAGATTGGAAAAAATCTCCAACGGAGTTTTTAAGGTTTTGCCTGCCAGACAGATGGAGTCTAAGTGAAAAATAAATTGCACTGTATTCTATGAAAATATATTTTAAGCTTCTAACTTGTATTATATAAAGAGTGTAAAGAGCGAGCGGGCGTCAAGGAGCTTACGAAAACTACAGAACGTAGAAATTGCGAACTAAATGTCGTTGATATTACGTCTACAACATTTACTAAGAAATAGCAAAATATCATTCAGAACGTCATATTTAACTGAATGTGGATTTAGTGCTGTAGCAACGTTGGTAACTAAAATGAGAAATCGTTTTTTTTATTGTATAGAGTGACGAAACGGGCAAAGGAACGTTCGCCTGACGTAAAGTGCATTGTCTACCCATAACTATGCTATGTATGCTATGCATACTATGTAAACCAGAACATTTCTGTGCGATAATATACTGTGCTCGTCACCCTGAGATATCAATTCTTAAGTCTCATCTCACAGCGCGCTTCAAACCGAAACACAGTAATGTTTGCACACTACTGCTCCACGGCAGATCACAGCGACTGTGAAATGCCCTTAATATCTGAACACTTCAGAGAAGTTACATTCTTTGCGGTTGGTCGCGCGGTTTTTCGAAAAAACCGCGGTTCATCCAAACCCGCTGGTGGTTAAAGCAGCCTTTGTGAGACTCTCATCTTGTCAAAACTAAATTACTGTATTTCGGCCTACGGACCCTGTCTCTTAGCGAAAGCCATGCGCTAATATACGTGGTTAATCTGTAAGTGTGGTGACGGCTTAAGAGAATCTACAATCCCATCTCGTACCGTGGGTGTCGTAAAAGACGACAGAGGGAAAAAGAAAACCAGGAAATTGGCAGCAGCATCTCCTAGAACATGAATAAATAAATTGCGGTTGCCAACCTACAATGCCAAGCAAGGCAACTATGGCAAAACTCCCCAAAATGAGAGCCACAGACTTACGTGTTTTGTGGCAATCTATGTGTATCTATATAGGGGGAGGCCTATGTTCAGCAGTGATTTAATGATAGGCTGGAACGATGCCAATGACGATGAATCTGTAAGAGCGTGGTACGGCCCTGGTCCAGCAATCTCATTAGTGTGTTACTGCCAGTATTAAATACATCGTGGTTATGACGCTCTAAACATTACAGCGTTATAATAGTAACAGAACTTTATAAAACATTTTATTAAGCTTATAGAGCGAAACAGCGAGGATCAAAAAATGTGTGAGATCTCGAAAGTGCAGCGCATTGCATACTAATTGTTCTCGAATTTAATCCCCTACCTACCGCCAGACTACTAATGGAATTTGTGCATTGCATTGGTTTGTGAAAACATATATTGAATTGATATATATATATATATATATTGGGCTGTCCCAATGTCATCATAAAGTCATCATAAAGTATTTTATTTAAAATATAGAAAACAACGTACTTAAATCATAATATTCATCCATAATCTAGGCAAGGTTTAATCATGTTTTTCCGAAAAAGATTGGAAAAAATCTCCAACGGAGTTTTTAAGGTTTTGCCTGCCAGACAGATGGAGTCTAAGTGAAAAATAAATTGCACTGTATTCTATGAAAATATATTTTAAGCTTCTAACTTGTATTATATAAAGAGTGTAAAGAGCGAGCGGGCGTCAAGGAGCTTACGAAAACTACAGAACGTAGAAATTGCGAACTAAATGTTGTTGATATTACGTCTACAACATTTACTAAGAAATAGCAAAATATCATTCAGAACGTCGTATTTAGCTGAATGTGGATTTAGTGCTGTAGCAACGTTGGTAACTAAAATGAGAAATCGTTTTTTTATTGTATAGAGTGACGAAACGGGCAAAACGTTCGCCTGACGTAAAGTGCATTGTCTACCCATAACTATGCTATGTATGCTATGCATACTATGTAAACCAGAACATTTCTGTGCGATAATATACTGTGCTCGTCACCCTGAGATATCAATTCTTAAGTCTCATCTCACAGCGCGCTTCAAACCGAAACACAGTAATGTTTGCACACTACTGCTCCACGGCAGATCACAGCGACTGTGAAATGCCCTTAATATCTGAACACTTCAGAGAAGTATCATTCTTCGCGGTTGGTCGCGCGGTTTTTCGAAAAAACCGCGGTTCATCCAAACCCGCTGGTGGTTAAAGCAGCCTTTGTGAGACTCTCATCTTGTCAAAACTAAATTACTGCATTTCGGCCTACGGACCCTGTCTCTTAGCGAAAACAATGAAGCTCCTTCAGCGAGTCCAAAATGCATGTGCACGTTTTTGCTTTATTATCCCTCCGAGAGCACATGTTTCTTCTTATTTGGAAAAAAGCAAACTGCTTAACATGTCATCAAGGCTCAAATTGCACTTTGCTACTTTACTATTTGGAGTAATTAAAATCAAAACTCCCGCATATTTATATGAAAAGCTTACCTGGTCCAGTGAACATAACATTCACTGTACTCGTGGCGCTAAGTTTTTACTTGCTGTTCCAGGACACGTCACGGCTGCTTTTCGCGGCAGTTTTCGCTACCTAGCAACTAAGTGTTGGAATAATCTCCCACCCCCCTTTCGTGAAATTCAATCCAAGGTTAATTTCAAAATGCGATATAAATTGTACCTTCTAGATAACAAAGAAAATACAAAGTAACAATACAAAGACTGGTTGTTGATACACTAGGTAGGTGGTTTGCGTTATTATTATTTTTATTTCAATTTTTGATGGTTCCTTATGTTCTAAAGAATAAAGTACGTAATAAAATTCAGTTTCCATGTTGAAATTGAAATAGATGACGTGCACAAGCAGTACAAGATTTGACGTGGTTTACACAGATAAAAAATTAATATTGGTCAATGATGTACACCATTGTCCAGGAATCTGCTCTATATCATAGTATAAATATTTTTAATTATTATTATTTCTTTCATTATTCTATTATATACTGTTGCCATCATAGTTAAAAGTAATATATTGTTCTATTTATTTTCCATTATTTATAGTTATTTCAGAATTTTATCTTTATATTATATTATGTAAACATATACATTTAAAATATCTTTAGTTTTTTTTTGCATTTAAACTGTCTGACATCTGCTCGTAGGTTTTAGATTAGTGGTGCCGACAGAATAACAGCGCTGCGGCAATTTTGCTGTAGCATAATGCTGAGTCGGTTCCTTTTCGTTGCTGCAATCCAACATAAATTTAAATACTTTTTTATTGTTATTTGTTTATTTTTTATGTTGTGTTAATTGTTTGTTTTTATGTGTTTGTATTGAGCGTAGCAACGAATAAAGTTATTTTCTTTCATTCTTCTTTCTTTCTTTCAAATTACCGACCAGACAGACCGTACGCAAACGTCGCCCGCCAAACGTGCTAGACGACACGGACGTCTCAGCACTCCCTGACCACGATACGGTCAGTCACGATCCAGGCTACACTGTACACACAATTAATAGCTTTAATATAACACGCACCACGACTCGCGACCGCCGAAGAGAGCGACGCGCAGCAGTCGACAATCACACCGCGTACACACGATACACCCGTGTTCCAGGGCGGTTCTCACCGCCCAGAGTTACCGACACACAAGTCGACAGTCCGAATGGAGGCCCGCAACCTCCCTCGGACGGTCATTAGACGACTTAAAATCATTTAAGATATTCGAAATCGCGCAAGCACGCAGCGAACGCGACACAGTCCGAATTTCGATGTTTTTGTAGGAGTTTATTATTTATGTTTGGGTCAAACCAAACCTGGCACGCGTGCCCCTGGCTCGTGAGCACAGTATCCGATGAAGCTGTAAAAGCCAAAAAGGCTAACAGCAATTACATCACCGAAATTATATATCATGGCAGAATATCAGGCCCTGGTGGGTACCTACCTAGACGGAATCCTACCACGAGTAAACCATGTTACTGAATGCGACGTCTTACGGTTATTTTTAAGTAAAATCGAGCCTCATATTAAAAATCTTAAACTGCGTCAAATTCAAGCCTCTCACTAAACATGCTACAAATTCAATGTTTTTTGAATGTTAATAAAAATACATACAGCTCTCGACCGTATTCTCTAGACGTTTATTTTGCTATCTGGGTGGTTCCCTATATAATACAGTAAATAAAAGTCTAGATATCTATCACTTTACAAAGACAGTATATAAAAGGAAAGTATCTATTGACAATCCTTGTTTAGCTTCTTATTAACGGTAATTAACGTTAAGGTCATTAACGATACTAAAATACGAGATGTATAAACTTCTTTTGCGTTGTAAAAAAAATTATTCATTCATACAGTCAAGCCTTATTCTCCTATAAGGGGTAGGCGGAGGCCACACACGTAACCGACGTTTCGCCCCCGCGGGAAACGTGATCGACGGCGAACCAGATCGCCGCCATTTTGGTGTAAGTCAAAAAACTCTTACTCTCCACTAAGTTCCCACGAGCGTTATAGTGTATATTATAGTATTATTCTGCTCGTATAAAGGCTCTCCGTACAAATACCTTAATCCCCTTGGTAGGAAAGAGGTAAGTGCTATTATACTCTGCCGGACACCTATAGGTTAATAACATAATGTTTGTATAGTGCGTTATTAAATCTACATACTGATATTAAAGGCAGACCGATCCTGTTATGCAAGCTTAATTGCGTAATGGATTACGATCCAACATGTTAATGCAGGCGCATGCTCTGCAAAGGGATTTGCCTAAGAAATTCTACTAACATTTCAGAGAATACTCTGTTGCTTAAGTGCGATTGCATTGGACCGTAGACATACAAGGAACTGTTTCCCTGTATGTCTACGGTCCAATGCAATGTTATGAAATGAAATGAAAATGAAATGATTTTTTTGTCATAGCCCGACATAGCCCTAGGGATTAGTAAGCTGAAGTGGCAATGTTCCAGCATCATAGATCGTTGAACCGTTAACCGCTGGTAAAGAAAGGTTCCGGAGTAGCGACCTCGTACCGGCACACGCAGAGTAGGGCGACCCTCTACTACATAGAACGGTGACGTGTTTGGGTGAAATCGATGGCTGCAACGTGTTTTGTGGCAATCTATGGGGGAGGCCTATGTTCAACAGTGTACTAGTGATAAACTGAAATGATGATGATGACAATAATGAAATACAAATCTAGGTTACGACACAACATGTAGTTTTACTATAAGTCAAATACGTCCTTTTCGGTCTAACGTCTAACTATGGCACTATAATATCGCACTATTTAACTGGTGGTAGAATTCCAATGCAGGAATCCGTCTAGGTAGGTACCACCCCAGGGCCAGTTATTCTGCTGTGAAGCAGTAGTATGCAAACATTACTGTGTTTGACACAGCATTTGTTATGGGCAGACGTTGCACTTACTATCAGGTGAACGTTTTGCTCGTTCCGACACTTTTATGATATAAAAAAAAAAATGCAGTTGAAAGTTGCCGACACTAGTAATCGCCGTGGTTGATAATTGGTCAGGACAACATCAGCATGCTGTAATATTTACCGGAAATTGTATGGGATGAAATAAGCATAAATAAATTCAAATGTTAGTTCAACAAGTTACTTTCGCTCTTTTGCTAGCATACTGTTTAGTCTCTGTTTACAAAATGAAAACAAATGAAGAGATTTCTAAAATATTCGAGATTCGTTATTCGAGAATTTCTTTGATTTTCTTTTAAATGGGCGATTTTCCACCAGGCCCGGCGACGCTCCCGTCTAATCCGGCTTTCCAGCGTCCCCTACAACCGAAACGCACCACGCACATTATCTATGACTGGTATGGTCTCTGTCTACCCATTATATAGGAAAATGGCGTGTCTGTATGCTTTGCCGGACAGCGGAAAGCGCAAAGCTTGGTGTCCCGGCACCGGCAGACTCATCGCCGTGCAGTCGCGATGCTGGAAAGTGAAAAAACGCTTGCATATCGTCGATTCAGTAGCTAGGTAGCTATCTTTTTGGGGGGTTTTGATGATGCTGCTGCCCATCTCCTGGTTTTCATTTCCCCTCTGTCGACTTTAACCACACCCACGGGATGAAAATGGGTGGTAGATTCTCTGAGATTCTTCGCTACCACATGGGCTTGCATATAACTTCTTACAAAACTTGCCTACGTCTAATAGTCTAATGGAAAAACGGCTCCCGGTAGCGGTGTTAGTTTGCTTGGGCTCGCTGTCACGTGTCACTATACTGCTCGTGAGAACGCAATTGGAAGTAAACATTTTTCATCCGTATTCGACACGGTTCACCACCCGTCACATCTCATTTCCCACGGGGGCGAAAAGTTTTTTATAAGATCTACCATGGAGAGTGTTCCAAAGAATTGTTCGGATTAATTCCAGCCGCTGATTTTCACCATCGCACATTGCGGCACAGCGCGAAATTCCATCGTCACCTTGATGGTTGGCATTCCAGCACAGTGCCTTTTTCGCGCAATTTTCTGCTCCGCACAAGCACCTTATGGAATCTGCTGCCGCCAGCGGTTTTTCCGAACCGATACGACATAGGGACCTTCAAGAAAAGAGCCTATTCCTTCCTCAAAGGCCGGCAACGCATCTGCTATTCCTCTGGTATTTTAGATGTTCATGGGCGGCGGTGAGAACTTACCATCAGGTGAGCCGCTTGCTCGTTTGCCTCCTCTAACATAAAAAAAGTGGACTACACATGTGGCGTCTGCCTACCCCTTATATGGGAAAAAGGCGTAACCGTATGTGTGTATGTAATGTTTTACAGAAAAACATATTACATTAATTAATGTCTTAAATCAAATGAAGGAAAGTAAGTTAATTTGCTAAGATCTGCATGCAAAATATAAAAAGGTGTACATTACCTAGTTTTTTGAAGAGCACCGCACGCCTTCCCGCAGTAGTTTTCTGTCTCGTTCGTGTCTCGCTTTATGTCGCGAGTGTCGTGAAATCCGACTTTGCGAAATACCGGATAAATGTAATGGTTTCCGAGTTATGTAATGGTCTCCGATTAACGGCAGTATAACCATCATCGTTATGCTAGACTTAAATTATCCAAGGTAGTGATGGGCAGTAGCATCTAAGGTGTGGAGTGTCTGGTACCGCGATCGCCAATCCGCCTGTAAAGTCTGGCGATTGCGACAAATGTTCCTTGTGCAATCTTATATCCTATACATGATGGCCGATTTTCGACCACGGCAGCAACTCTCGCAAACACTGAGGCACTCACTCGCCCCAACCTACCAGTGTCCGATGAAACGCTCATTCGATAATATCGCAGGTAAGTTAGAATGCAGTAAGAGACACAACCAAATGTTGGCTCCGGCTGGGATTTGAACCCAGAACCCGCGGCGTAGAGGTCAAGTACTCTGCCCACAACGCCGTGCGGTCTTTTATATTATCGCACCTCAACCAAACACTGCAGACCGGCACGAAACCCAGATAAACTCGACAAATGCTCGCTCGCCCGGCGTAGGAGGAATGTTTATTTTCTTTTTTTGTTTTTATGATAAATAATGCCCTTCCTACGTTATATTATTATTAAAGCAATTAACTCTATTAAGTTTCATCACCATCATCATCATTTCAGCCTACCATAGTCCACTGTTGAACATAGGCCTCCCCCATAGATTGCCACAAAACACGGTCCTGAGCCACCTGCATCCATCGACTTCCTGCAAAATCGTATCGTATGTCGTCGCTCCATCTAGTGGAGGGTCGCCCTACACTGCGTCTGCCGGTACGAGATTGCCACTCGAGAACCTTTCTTCCCCAACAGTTAACGGTTCTCCGAGCTATATGGCCGGCCCATTGCCACTTCAGCTTGCTAATCCTTATTCAGTTTACTTAATTTTATTTTTTTTCACGCTCATCAGTATTATTATTTCTCTGGCTGCTTAAAACAATTATGGAAAAGTTAATATAGCTCTGTGGCAAGGCGCTCGCTTTAAATGAGAGCACTCCCCTCGTTGCCTCAGCCAGTATCGGTATTCTTGGCTTCGACATATCGAGTGACGTTCAGTTTCGCGGTCACCTGGAAGGGAAGGCCAAATTGGCTTCCAAAAAGCTTGGCGTCCTCAGTAGAGCGCGACAGTACTTCATGCCGGCCCAACGATTGCAACTTTATAAGGCGCAGGTTCGGCCGCACATGGAGTACTGTTCTCATATCTGGGCGGGGGCGCCCCAGTGTCAGCTACTTCCATTTGACCGCATTCAACGGAGAGCGGCTCGAATCGTCGACGACTATGTTCTATCTGATCGGCTTGATCCACTGGCTTTGCGAAGAGATGTTGCATCCCTTTGCATTTTTTATAAGATCTACCATGGGGAGTGTTCCGAAGAATTGTTCGGATTAATTCCAGCCGCTGATTTTCACCATCGCACATTGCGGCACAGCGCGAAATTCCATCGTCACCACCTTGATGGTTGGCATTCCAGCACAGTGCGTTTTTCGCGCAATTTTCTGCCCCGCACAAGCACCATATGGAATCTGCTGCCGCCAGCGGTTTTTCCGGACCGATACGACTTAGGGACCTTCAAGAAAAGAGCCTATTCCTTCCTCAAAGGTCGGCAACGCATCTGCTATTCCTCTGGTATTGTAGATGTTCATGGGCGGCGGTGATCACTTACCATCAGGTGAGCCGCTTGCTCGTTTGCCTCCTCTAACATAAAAAAAAATGTAATAGTACGCGTGTGACCTGGGTTCGATAGCCCGGTGCCGGCACCACTGAAATTGTTAATTGCAATTTTAAGTGCTGATTTACCACGCGCTCGGCGGTGAAGGAAAACATCTTGAGGAAACCTGCATGTCTGAGAAATAAAAAATATTTCGAAGACATGTGCAGTCCGCCAACCCGCATTGGAGCAGCGTGGCGGATTTTTTTTTTTTATGTTAGATGAGGCAAACGAGCAAGCGGCTCACCTGATGGTAAGTTCTCACCGCCGCCCATGAACATCTACAATACCAGAGGAATAGCAGATGCGTTGCCGGCCTTTGAAGAAGGAATAGGCTCTTTTCTTGAAGGTCCCTAAGTCGTATCGGTTCGGAAAAACCGCTGGCGGCAGCAGATTCCATATGGTGCTTGTGCGGGGCAGAAAATTGCGCGAAAAACGCACTGTGCTGGAATGCCAACCATCCAGGTGGTGACGATGGAATTTCGCGCTATGCCGCAATGTGCGATGGTGAAAATCAGCGGCTGGAATTAATCCGAACAATTCTTCGGATTGTTCCTAGCTCCAAAACTCCCTCAGAAATGAGAGGAGGCCTGTGCTCAGTAGTGGGACATTGATAGGCTGAAACTTTACTTTTTTATGTAGCATAAAGTTTTTACTCTGATTCTATAATATTTACCAATCCTCTTCTTTTGTTTTATTGGATGAAGTGACGAGACCAGCTAAACGTTCACCCGTTGGTAAGTGCAACGTCTGCTCATGAACGATGTTGTATCACCCAGAAAACTTCTGAGTGGCAACACACTGTGATCACCTTGAAACATCAGTTCTTAAGTCTCATATGTCCAGTGATTACACTAGCTCTCAGTGCCCTTAAAACCGAAACACAGTAATGTTTGAATAGGGATCGTACCCCAGTGAAATAAGTAAACCCGTAATGTAATGAAGTTGTAGGAGTATACACACACGAAGGCGAGAGACGACAGAAAGCTACTGAATATATTTTGCAAGTTCTGTTCTTTTTATAAACGAGTGAAGTTGTGCACGGTGCGCATGTGCCGTAGGAGTTAAGACGCATCTGCGCAGTAGGAACTTATACACGCGCCTGCGCCTGCGCCGTGGAATTTACTACGCGCATGCGCCGTACGAACTATATTATTTTTGTAATAATAATGTAGCGACATCTACGTTGCCACATGAGAAGCTCAAGAAATATTACCATACGTCCATAATCGCGGTATGAAAGTTTTCTATGATGCGAACTATATATACACAACATCTAAATATTACTAGCAGGAGGAGACGTCTTCCCCGGATTAAATCACCCAATCTGGCGGGTAGCTACCCCTTTCCTTGGCAACAACATCCGCCAAAATAATAATTTTAGATTAGGATGTAAATATAAATTGTTAATGTGTGTGAAAAGGACTTGGCGGTTAGTAACGTGTGCAAACCTTAAAGGAATTTTTATGGCTTATTGTATCTAACTAGTGTAGTATCCTTAACTAATTGTTCAACTATTTTGTGAAATAAAAATAGGCACGTTTGTGAATAAAATCATTCGAACAGCAAGCAACAGTTTTATTTAAAACACAAGAAGTCCTCAGAGTCTGCTACAAAGTATATGCTATTTTCAAATTGATGTATTCACAACCTTCTTAGAATCCCTTCCGATATTGTTGTGTCCGACTCGGTCAATTACATAAGTATGTCTTGAGTTAAGCTGAGTACGTAATTGATAGAATGCATCAGAGTATATATATTTACAATCACGTTTGTGAGATTCATACCGACCGTGTGGCGGAGTGGTAAGATTACCTGACTTCTATGCCGCGGGTCCTGGGTTCGAATCCCAGCTGGATTGAACATTTGTACAAAAATACAAATGGTTTTCGGGTCTGATTGTGTTGTGCATGTGCCACTTATGTTTGCAAAATGTACCCACGATACTAGAGAAATACTTGGGGTATTGTTTATTTATGAACAGCAATATCACAACGAAGTTAAATGAAAGATAGATAGATCGAAATATACGAGTAGAATTCGTTTCTTTTTTTAATTTCAAGAGCAGTGGTCGTTTTTCTATTGATATTTCACATTTTTTTTTTGACTTTATAATGCTTAAAATATTCCATTCCCTGCAAATTAAATAGTTTGCAATAAATGAGATTACATTAACGTAAATTAAAATGTTATTTAAAACCTTTAAGTTTCTTATGTTAAAAATTAATTGTAAATGTCAGTCGCGACCACAAGGTTAACGTCGTCTTGCGAATGTCTATCTGTCAATTTAATTACACTACGTTTTACGGACTTTAGTGTCTCTTAAATGAAAAATTATTCTGGAATGAGACAATTATTTTCTTTTCACTCACTACTATTTTTCATATTCTATGCATCTTTATTTTGTTTTATTTTGCGATATTTACTATTATACTATAATTATAGTATAATTTTATCTATTATTTTGCATATTAGACATAATAGTTATAAGATATAAATTAGTAAGCCAGTGATACACTAGTGATGTTGCGGAAGGCAAGGTTCGAGCAAGTTCGAGCAAATCCGGCATAATTCATGAAAGTTGTGCTCTTGAGATATTATAACGAGTTTGAAAAGCGTAAGGTAACAAAAGGTTGTTTTGGTGAAGGTTTTTTTTTTTAGGACTGATGGTCACTGTTAGCCCGAAGGCTTTTACAGCTTCGCCGGATTGAAAGGTGGCATAGCGCTGAGGGCGCTTAGCCGAAACCTTTATTTATGGATGACTGGCGCAAGGGCCCCTGAGAGGGGACCTCGGCTTGGACCGTCATCCTGTTCGCGAGAGTAACAGACTCGAGGGTGCCCAAGGGGGCCGGCCTCGGCTCGGTCAGTTACTGCAACGGGAGGGCAATATTACTACTACTATAATTATTAATACCATGATTATTATTAGATAAGTTTACCACCAATTCGGAATATATATTTTCGGTGATGTAATTGCTGTTAGCCTTCTCGGCTTTTACAGCTTCATCGGATACTACCAATTTGGAATGCGTTTCCGCTGGAGAAGAAATGGCGCAAGAAACTCCAGCGACGCTTCTGTTTATGACACTACTGCTAAGGGAGAACCGGCCTGAGATGCGGCGGTATCGCGAATAACTTTGTCTGATACGCCCACGCCGACGGCGGGGGCGGTATGATGGTGATAATGTGTGTTTGTGTAGTGTTGAGAAGAGCGCTTGGGCAATAGTGGTCGCGTCGTCAGGGTCCTCGAGGACGTGCCTCGGTCTCCTTTTTCCGCGGGTCGAGTTTTGGTGTATCGCGAGGGGGTTGTAAGTGGCGGCACTGACAACCAGTGGGTTGGGGTGCGTGGCGGCAGAGTCGAAGTATCGGCGAGAGGCCAACTTTAGATATTGGGCTGTGGTAGGAAGCCCTAAATCGATATGAAGGTTAGCATTACGCACGAACCACGGTGCTCCCGTGGCTTTACGCATAAATCGATTTTGTATTACCTGAAGTCGGTGAATTTGACGCGGGGAGGCATGCGCAAATACGGGGCTTGCGTATGTCATAATTGGCCGAATACAGGCTTTGTAAAGTGTAATTTTATTACGTAGGGACATTTTGCTATTTTTATTTAGTAATCGGCCGAGGACGAACGCCGCTCGGTTCCTTACTCGGTTAATATGTGGACCGAAGCTGAGTCTCGAGTCTAATAGGACGCCTAAGTATTTGACTGTCTATTCCCAGGGGATTGGACGATCGAATAACTACAGTCGTGATCTTATATATGCATGTAAGGTAACAACACACGTAAATAAAAATTTCAAATTGACCAAGTCAAAAAAGCCTGATATATAATCACAATTACGAGACATTTACAACGATGTGTGTCGATGGGGTTAACTCGGGCGCCCTCGAGTCAGCATACTTACGCGCACAGGGTTAACAGTCTAAGCCGAGGTCCCCTCTCGGGGGCCCTTGCGCTAGTTACCTATAATAAAGGTTTCGGCTAGGCGCCCTCAGCGCCCGGCCACCTTTCAATCCGGGCGAAGCTGTAATAGTGATCATCAGTTCCAAACGAAAACAAAACCTTTAAAAAAAGCGACCGACTAACCCACTAACCGACTTAACCGACTTCAAAAAAAATGTAGGTTCGGAAGGTTTATAAACCGATGTAATTTTGTTGTTATTGGAAAGGAATATCTTTAGGGTGGTCTCTTATTTTGTTCAAGTTCTGATTATGAGATCTGTGAGAAAATCATGAAACTCTGTTTGGAGATGTCGGGTTTTAGTCGACTTTTTGTTTAAGTCGATATTTTTGATTAATTAATTATTTTCGATATAAATCCTTCTTAAAATTCTTACTTTTGAAATTACCTGCACGACTATTGAGTCCAACTATTTTTTTTTCATAAACTTCTATTAGTACTTTTCTAAGTGAATGAGATCCATAAATAAACCTTTAAATACTATGATGTTACATATAAGCTTATCGAGGTTTTATGTATAGAAATTAATATTTACCGGAAAGGGACAAACACTGTTAATAAACTGATCATACAGGCTTATTATAAAATTTTTATAAAAATGGATAAAACTATGTTAGTTTCATTACATTATTTTTAAAATGACAAAAGAAAAAAAAATTGCCTGCGGGGTTTCTTACAGGTTCTTCCTAGGACACAGGCTTTTTTTGCGAACCAGTGTAGTTAAAAAAAGGTATTGCAATAAGAATTATGTAAATAATCTATTTTGAATAAAAATTTATTCTATTCTATTAATACTAGAAGAGATGAGAAGGTATTTTTTTTAAAAAGAGACGGTAAACGTTTAATTGCCCGCAAGCTGTAGATCTTGTGAAATTGCAAACGTAATTTTTATAATATCATATTATATATAACATTTCCGAGTCAGATCTAGGTAGGGCCGTATGTTCATTGATTCTACGAGTATACAATATATAAAAAAGCGTGTACGAACTTGTTAATTTCTTACTATTTTCAGCTCATACATTTTGTGAGACCGACTGTGTCATCTCAACGGCGTAATTTCTGCAGTCATCAATTCAAGTAGCTGACGCGAATGACGCGGCATGACAGGACGTGACACAACTGAGACGACGTTTGACAGGAATATGCGTATGCATGACATGAATTAATGACCTCTCTAGATACTCCTTCCACTGTATTGGTTACGGAGGACATCAATATATTGTTGTTACAAGTCATCGTTGTGGACAAACCAATGGCATTGAGATAAATTAATGTTTATTCTATATTCAAATCTAATTTCACTATCTGGATCTAGTTAGTTTGAGTATCCGTTTTGTTACTTGAGCTTATTATGATTAAATTTTTGGAGCAGCTATCTCGGTTGATTGTGTTTCTTAAAAATGTTTAGAGCTACATTTATAACTGTACATACATACATACATACAGTCACACCTTTTTCCCATAGGAGGGGTAAGCAGAGGCCACTTTTCTCACTGGCCCCCTTTGTTACGTACGAAAAAATTATTACTAGTAGTGACACCATTGCATATTATGGTTTATTTATTAATGGAAACAGTCATAAACTATTTTCCAGTGTCAAGTAACATATCCCAGTATACAATCTATAAGCAGCAAGATACAAAATTTTGATCGACAGTAAATTGATAATAGCCTTTTCTGAAACCTTTTGCTGGACTGGTGGAGACGGAGACGAGAAACGAAAATCACAATTTTGGACTTGAATTGAATTATCCAATCACTGTACACTTTCAGGAGCACTTTCTGCATAATAAACTATCAATATTAAACATCAAAACTCCAAATATCAACAGAAATTACAAAATTACATTAAAACACTACTGCCACTTTTCGAGTTGGCGCCAAAAGTCCCTAATACGGTGTTATTCTACTCGAATAAAGGCCGTCCGTCTTTTATATGGGAAAAAGGCAAAGGTATGTAAATGTACTATGGATTACCACAGTCGTAGAATTGCTTCAACTCTTTACTTTTTTTAATTAAGTGATCACATACTACACCAGTCAAGTGCGACGTTTATTTATAGTCGTTTCAAATTATAAATAAATTATGAATGAACTGTAATTATTTTTACACTATTCAATTGATCTAAACGTGTTATTAAAAGGCAAAACTAATACCTATATTTAAAAAAAAATCTAAATTAATTTATGAATGCTGTAGTTTCATTCTTATTTAAATAGTCTGCTATAAAACAGAGTAGAATAGATATATCTTGTTTTTTGCTTCTAGGAATGCCTTTTCCAAGGAGAAATTTTACGTTATCGGTCAGTGTATTATGGGTTTGGTGGTATGTGATTTTCCAGGCGTTTCCCTTAGTATGGGTATAATGGGCAAGCCGGTAGGGATCGACGAAGGAGAACGTATCACGATTAGATCGAAGTAATTTTAGGGAAAGGGCGGGTAGAAACGGCAACCGTCGAGCTTGTGAAAAAGTAGAACAAGCGAAAGATGTGGAAAGGCGTGGTCTCTTCTTATCGCAATGGAAAAGAGCCGTGGCTCTGTGTATGTATGTATAATCCATGCTAATATTATAAATGTGAAAGTAACTCTCTCTGCCCCTCTATCTGTTTGTTACCTTTTCACAACTCAACCGCTTAATCGACCTCGACAAATTTTGGCACAGAGATACCTTGCATCGTGGAGACGGACAGTATTATTTTTATACCATATAATAAAATAGTTCCCGCGGGATATTTAAAAAACTTATGATGTATTTGATGATGTCTTACCGGTGATGTGTATACAAATTTTCTGGTACCTACTAGTAATTTGAAATATTTCCAGATTTATCGATTATTTCAGCGCATGTCACTTCTCTTAGTCAACTCTTCACAAATCCTGTATGAATAAGATCGAATAGCAGTTTTTATTGCGCCACCACCGAAACATCAAACTTCAATCTATGAAGTATTTCTGAGTATCTGATATATAAATTTTCAATAATCAAACATTTTTACGAGTAGCCAGAACGTATCTAAAAAGGCAAGACTGGCTGTACATAGGGGGTTCTGGTCCCCACACTTATGTATGGTAGAGAATGCTGGGTCTGGCAGATAAAGCATGAAAGTAACATTAATACTGTTTGAAATGAGAAGTTTTGATCGACAAAATGAGAAACAGACGCGATAAGGGAACGTTGCGGTGTGGTGAGAGTGACAAATATAGAGAAAGGAATGCTAAGATGGTTTGGACACTAAGAGAGGGTGAATGAAAGAAGATTGACGAAGCAAGTTAATGAGGCGAGTGTGAATAGGCCGGTAGGGGTCGACTTAAGCGTACGTATCACAATCCAATACAGAGAACTTTTTGAAAGTAGTAGAAGCAAAAGATGTGGTCACTGCCTACACCAATGCAAATGTGGCATGACTATATCTATGTAGACTATCAATTCTACAAAGAACATTTCATTCACATACAAACAACGGAGTATCCGTAAATAAAAACTACTGCCATCGAAAAGGAAGACTGCGAAGCTTTAGGGTACGAAAGTTCTAGCAAATCGAATGAAACCGGAAATAATCTGAAATGCGACCGTTGCAACTACCTGAATTATTAAGTGCACGCTCGCTGAAGTAGAAAATTGTATCCTACAATTCTATGTGGTACCGTTCGATAGAACAACTGGATCATTGTTCGTTAAAAAAAAAAGATAAATAAATATTTTCAATAATTCTCTTAAAAGTTTTAGGAACAGCATAAAATTTTATTTTCAAACTATTACCGTAAGTGTATGTGTAAAACTTACATATTTGATTGATATGGGCGATAAACCGGAATTGCGAAAGGGTACTTAAAGAGATATTAATCATCCTTTCTGACAGACAAGTTGGTTATGTTTAATCAAAACAGAGGAGAACTAGACACAATATCGCTTCAGGATAACATTAGCATAAATCTAATTTCATAATACTACCAATATAGGTATGTATATAGATACACTATGCATTTACCTGTGTCGTAACACAGATGCATGTAGTGTTTTTTAGATAAATGCAAAAGTATATATATTATTTCTGTTTACACCATTAATTTTTGTTTTAAATAAATTGCTGGCACAAAGCCTGTACCTTTAAATATTCAGCATAAATATATGTAAGTAATAAAAAATGTTGCTTTCAACATTTTTTCTTAATTTAAAAAAAATCTAAGACAACTGTAACCTTTTAGTACATCACAACTTGTACAATATATTTGATCCATGCTCAGTATAACACAGTACAGAGCTTACGGAAAGATAATTAGATCTTTAAACAACTAAATTTGCAACCTCGACACCGTCGTGTTATTCAAAGGACGTAATTTCGTTAAGCTGCTTACGTTACGGCATTTACGAGAGAAGTGGTAGCTGAAATAACAATTAAATAAAATCCTTTCATTACATAAATTGATTATTCATGTTAATTGTTTTTCTACCATTATAACTGTTTATCATATAAGTATATAGTCGGTAAGGGTCGACGTAGGCGACCGTATCACGAACAGATCGAAGACGTTTTAAGTAAAGCCCACGTCAAAAGTACCTGCAACCGACGAATTTGTATGAAAACACTATTGAAAGTAGAAGAAGTGAAAGGTGTGTGTCAGGATCGTAACAAGTGGAAAGATGTAGTCTCTGCCTACCCCAGGGGCAAAGTGGCGTGACTCATATAAGTCGACTAAAGGAAAAGCTAGAAAAATCCAGACCAGTCCTAATATTTTTTTTATTGGATAAAGTGACGAGACGTTCACCTGACGGTAAGTGTAAATATACAAATGCTATGTCACCCAGAACATTCTGAGTTCTTAGGTCTCATATGCCCAGTGATTACGCTAGCTCTCAGTGCCCTTCAAACCGAAACACAGCAATGTTTGCATACTACTGCTTCACGGCAGAATAAATGGCCCTGGGGTGGTACCTGCCAAGATGGATTCCTGAATAGGAATCCTACCACCAGTAAATTATCTGGACTTTTATTATCTTCTCATCTGACTTATATTATTCAGTTAATAATCAGTATTATCTTACGTCTACCACGAAAGAACGTCAATAAAGGTTAACAACCTCTAAAATCTAATTCATATCCACCACCACAACCACTTCAGCCTATCACTAGTCCACTGCTGAACATAGACCTCCATAACAGATTGCCACAAATATGTAGCTATCAATTTGGAGGGATTTTGCCACAGTTGCCACGGTTGGCAGGTAGATACTGCTGCTCATCTTCTGGTTTTTATTTTCCGACGACACGCATGGGATGAAATGAGGTGGTAGATTCCCTGGCCGCCACCACACGGCTAAATTCATGATAGTTTTTACAATTCGTATATTTGGTGAAACAATAGAAGTATGATTATAATCTTATTTGCTAACATGTACAAAACTGAAGAAAACGTTAAGACGATAAATTCTTTTAAAAAAATGCAATGCTATTATCATGATACATTCCGGGTAGCCACCCCAACTGAGTTTGTTTCGGACAGACTTGTGAACGACAATAGTCGACAATTAATATTCAAATATTTCCGTTCCAATTGAAGTTGTCCCGCAAGATTGTTTCGTAAATATTCAAAACACACTAGGGCATTCATTAATCTTCGCCATTCTCAATCATATGAAATGCTCGGATTTCTATTAACTATGTAGTTCAGATGCAGTGTCGGACTCTCGGGAATTGACGTGACCCCATCTCGTCCTCGTGTGTTTCGTAAAAGTCGACAGAGGGAAAATGAAAACCAGGAGATGGGCAGCAGCATCTTCCTCGAACATCAGAATAAATAAACTGCGATTGCCTAACCGCCTGCCAAGCGTGGCAACTATGACAAAATTCCCCTCAAAGTTAGAGCTACAACTTTTGTAATAATCTATGAGGGAGGCCTATTTTCAGCAGTGGACTAGTGATAGGCTCTAATGATGATGATGATGATAGATCATGATTACTATTACCCGTGGGAAATTTAGGGGCCGGGAACATGCTTTAAATGTCATAGCACACGAGAGACCTCAGTTCGATCCATAGTGCCGGCACCTTCAAAATTGTTCTGCAATTTTAGGTGTTGATTTACCACGTGCTCTGCGGTGAAGGAAAATATAGGACTTCAAGGGCCTGTGCCCAGCATTGAGACATTTATAGGCCTTTACTTTACTTTTACAGACCATGTTATCGATACCCGATAACAATATAGTCAATACACGAAAACCAATAAAAGTTGTATGGTTACAATTAGATCCAGATTCGAAACCAGACCTCATGTTTCGGAAGGTTCGTATACTAATTGTCAATCAAATCATCCTACTAAGACTATTATGAGCATAATATATTAGCAACTAGCTCATGCCTGCGACTTTGACCACGATGATTTAGGTTTTTTAAATATCCTGGGAACTTTTTGACTTTCAGGTGATCCTTTATATCTCATTAGGAAGCAAGCTATATCTGTGAAAAATTTCGCCAAGATCGGTTTAACGGTTGAGCCGTGAAAAGGTAACAAACAGATAGAGGGACAGACAGAATTACTTCCGCATTTATAATATTAGTATGCATTTAGAGCAATCCTAGTGGTTTATATCCTCTGCTTTTCAAACCTTAGTTCATACGATATAATAGGACCGTAAGGTTGATCTTTCTCTGGAAATTAGCCGAAAAGCTAGTGTCTTATTAGTGGCACTGGCTTACTCTTAAATTAACTAACAGTTTGTAAATGTTCGGTTGCTGAGCACACTTTACGTATCTTCGAAATATTTTTTTTTTCTTAAACGTACAGGTCATTTAACGAAATTAAAATTTATGTAGAGGTAAATGAGGACTTAAAATTGCAGTTTGAGTGATGCCCGCACCGCTTACTCCCGGTCACTGAGGTCTTCCTATACGTACCCAGCATGTATTACTAATAGGCAGAGAGTCAGAAAAATTATACTTAACAATAACAGCGTAGTCTAAAGCTTATGTTACATTTACTAAGTACACAAACACAACGATGTACTCACATTTTCTCTCTTTATAAAACTTATTGACTAAGACCGCAGAAAAAGAATTAATTTTTTTAACAGACGTAGGTGCCAAGGAAAAGGGTACACCGATCGGCCGAGTAGCTTACCCTATTCTTTATCTTTCCAGATCGGGTGGTCTAATCTGGAGAGGACGTCTCCTCCTACCAGAAATATTTTAGAACTTGTATATATAGTTCGAATTGATGAAACTTTAACAGCGCGATGCAGAACGTATGAGCTATTTCTTAAGACCGGAAGTCGCAGTGTGCGTGGAGATCTTGAGACTCGATCTTGAGCTTGATATTTTATTCCTGGAACCTCTTCAAAAACTATGTAAAAACGAACACATATAATTTATTTTGTTAAAAGTTTTCGTAATGATTACCTCCAAATTATATATATCCAATATCCAAATTGAATATTCGTTATTTCAAATGAAATGAATAATAATCAACGGTTTTAAGTACCAACTCGTTTCGTATATTTGTTAAAATTCTTGCGCTCTTTTTTACTAGTCGCATATAATCGATTTTCTCTGAATCCATTCCGCGATCCGAACGAAACATTACGTCGCAGGATCGAGCCTTTGGATAAATGCAACGTCTGCCCAAAACAAATGCTGTGTCACCCAGAACGTTTCCATCTGGCACCACACTGCACCCGTCAATCTGAGACTCAATGCCCTACAAACCGGAACACAGTAATGTTGACACGCTTCAGTTCGCCGGCAGAATATATTAGCTTTCCGAACATAATTTAAAGCACAAAATTATAATTCGATATTTGCTTCAACTTCAACAAATATACGAAACGTGTTGGTACATAAAACCGTTGATTATTATTAATTTCATTTGATATAACGAATAAAAGATTTTTTTGGAGGTAATCATTACCAAAACTTATAACAAAATAAATTATATGAGTTCAGGTTTTTATATCGTTTTTACATTGTTTTTGAAGAGGTTCCAGGAATTAAATATATTCATAGTTTCACGTATCGCTAGCAAAGCGGGCGAATGAACTACGTGACGTAATCACCTTGTTGGCATGTAATAACAGTGTCATGAGGCAGTCAGACAATTTCATAAAAGTGGGTGATACATGATAAGAATGAATAAAGCAAACAGGAGAGAACCAACTGTTGTTGCAAAAATACATGTATACGTATAGTCACGCCTTTTCCTATATAAGGCATGGGCAGAGACAACTCACGTAGCCCAATTTCGATCTCGCGGAAAACGAGACGCGACGGGGGGCGAACCACGTCGCCGCCATTTTAGTAGGAGTCAAAAAATTCTTCGTCCTCATTGCGTTCCCACTAGCAGTTCATTGCATACTTCACGAATAAAGGCTGTCCATACATACCATAGTCGCCTCTTACGACACCTCGGTTGGAAAGAGGTATTATTATTCTAATCTAACGGACACTTATTGTTGAACGTAAAGGAAATGTAATGATGCCACGAGCTTATCATGCAGACTGTCTTTGTTTTATAATTTTCTCCCATACCCTCGAATATTTAGTTCACATATACCGATAACCCCCTTTCTAAGTTTTGAACGTGATGCACAATATATTTGGGGGATTTCGCCATAGTTGGCACGCTTGGCAGGTGGGTTGGCAACCGCAGTTTATTTATTCAGATGTTCCCGGTAGATACTGCGGCCTGCTTTGCTTATTATTTTCCTCTGTCGACTTTTACGACACTCACGGGATGAGATGGGGTGGTAGATTCTCTTATGCCGCCACCACACGGTCGATGTATGCCCCTTATTTTACTCTAATTCTAATATTAACCATTATGACGTACTTGGCGCCGAATATCCCCATCTATCAGGCGGTGTCACTGTCCTACCAGAACGGGAAACATATGGCTCAGAGCATGAACGTTCAGGCTGATGTGAATATGCTTGTCGTGAGCTTACTGGTAATGCGGCAATACCGTCCTACGTCAAAGCTTCATTATGTTGTTCATACATATTAGGGTTAGTCCCGAGTTCAATATTTAAGTGTAGACGGTTACGAATTAAACTTGTCCAACTATTGATTGAACAACTCCACTTACCGATTGTTCATTTTTCCGTACTATAAGTTTTTGACCTATACATTCAAATTATTCATAGGTTTAGCTCTTTTATCTCTGTTTATTGTGCTTGTCTTTTTTTTTTATTAAAAGTGACGGAACGAGCAAAGCGTTCACCTGATGGTAAGTGCAACTTCTGCCCATAACAAATGCTACGTCACCCAGAACAGTGTGACACCACAATGCGCCCGTCACCCTGAGACATCAGTTCTTAAGTCTCATATGCCCAGTGATTGCGCCAGCTCTCAGTGCCCTTCAAACCGAAACACAGTAATGTTTGCACACTACTGCTTCACGGCAGAATAACTGGCCCTGGGGTGGTACCTACCTAGACGGGTTCCTGCAAAGGAATCCTACCACCAGTTAAAAATATATTATAATCTATAATTTAACTTATTTTTTATATTTCTATGAAAGAAAGGTCGCTATAGTTTGAGTTGGCAAGGATTTATTGTGTTCTTAACTTTCTACTGTAGGTACAATAACTCTGATGGTAAAGGTAAGATACTACGAATAGGCGTATTAAGATAATGAAGTGACCTTAAAATCGGTTCCGTCCAAGCGAGTCTTTTTCATAATATTTTTGAATCTCTCTTTCAACTTGGCCATTTGATTGAGGATAGCAAGATGATGATATTATATGTTTAAAATTCCATTTAAAAATACTTATTTCCTCTAAATATCTGCAAGGAAGCACATTCACATCACGCCTCACGCATCACGCGCCGGTATCTTATTTAAACGTAATTTGAATATTATTAATTGTCGAATTTACACACTTTTTACTGGTAGACTCATGAAAATAATAAATTACCTGGTTGAGGGAACCCTCCACTTGCATCTCGAATACCTTGTACTCGCGAAAATTATTTAAATTGTTACATTAACGTCTCCCACCGTATGCAAGGTATTGTCTATTCAAGTGTACCGTTTCAATTTATTGATGTCTGCATGTGTCTTAATTTTGAAGTGTATTTTTAAATTTTCTTATTTGAAGGTGTAACAAATGTAGACGGCGGCGACGCATTCGGACCGCCCCAGCCCCGTCGTGTTGCACCGCTAAGATTTCACGCTACCGTTTCTCGTCGCGACCTCAGAGAGTGCGTGGCAGTTGTTAATCTCATAGTAATTATCCTCCTCCTGATTATTATTTTTATTTGTAGTATATGCAATGTGTTCAATAAAATTCGTTTTTATAGATCCTGCTTATAATTTTGACATTTGGGCAAGATCACATATACCTAAAGTTTTTTGCAATGTTAGGTAAACGTTCTCTTAAAGCTCCTTTATGTTTATTAATCTATCTCTAATTAAGTCTTCGGATGTTTGGATAAATTAATGAATTCACAGTTTGTCGCCATTTTCTATAATTCATATATATATTGTTATATTGACTCACCGTCTCGTTACTCACGAGTGAAAAAACGATGCCAAGTACCGTAATATTTTTCTTTCGTTTGAATCATTCATCAAATTTTTCTAACATCTTCTCGAATTTTAAAAAAGTTTCATTAACTTCGCAACACTGTTCTCCAATCAAATGTAGAAAAAATATTTATTTGCAGTCTCTCACTCTTTTGCGATAACTCAGAAGAACTTACTCCTCGTAGTAAATCATAAATGCACTTTTCCATTTCTTCCAATCTCGAGATATATTTCCCGATGTTACGTTTTCTAAATTATTCATCTAATAAAATGGCGGTGGAGGTTGCGGTACCGTTTCCATTTTTTGCTTCGAGTTTAAATTTCAAGTAGTAAAAGTAAAGTTAAAGTCATAGTAAGTTTGGTCTTCGTATGCAATTTTTTGTTATTTACGTAGTGACTGTAATGCAATAAAATTTATGTAATGCTGTGTTCCGTTTAAAATTTTTCTTTTTATTACATTTGTATTAACACTGAACCTAACAGGACCTACCAACCAGCTGCGCCATGTTGAACGTAAATGACATGTAATGATACCACGAGCTTAGCATGAAGACTGTCTTTATTTTAGAGAGGGCGGGCAGTGCTCTTCAAAACTAGGTAATACACACCATTTTACTCGTACATTTTGCATGCGGATCTTAGCAATTTAACTTTCTCTCCTTTACTGTCTTTATTTTATAATTCTCTCTTTTTTATGACTGATGGTCACTCTCACCCTGAAGGCTTTTATAGCTTCGCCGGATTGTAAGGTGGCAGAGCGCTAAGGGCGCTTAACCGAAACCTTTATTTATGGATGACTGGTGCAAGGTCCCCCGAGAGAGGATCTCGGTTTGGACCGTCGCCCTGAAAATATTTCCCTTACCCACATATTTATGTTACATATAGTGAACCCTATCGGCAGTTGTATAATAAAGTAACAAAAATAAAAAATAAGCCACACCAGACATATACAGCCATCGTACCAGGTTGGTACGCATCACGTGTCCTCGGTAGCTCAGTTGCCAGGCGCTAGCTTTAAATTTCGTAGTACTCGAGTGACATCAGTGCGATTCCCGGTCACAGAAATTGTTATTTGCAATTTTAACTGCTGATTTACCACGTATTCAGCGATGAAGGAAAACATCGTGAGGAAGGTTTCCTCATGGCATGTCTGAGTAGTAAAAAACATATTTCGAGGACATGTGAAGTCAGTCAACCTGCATTGAAGCAACGTGGAGGTATCTTCCCTGTTAAACCCTGCTGTGAAACTCTCTCAGAAATGGGAGAATGCCTGTGCTAAACACTTATAGACTTTTGATAATGATCATGTCTTCCTAACCTTTTAAATATTGTCTGAAGCTATCAACTGCGCAGGATATATTATAGTGCCACAAGTGTGTGCGCAAACACAGGGGCAATCACAAAACAACCAGAACCGAAACACAAAAATTTTGATTTTGTTTATTGGATAAAGTGACGAAATGAGCAAAACGTTCACCTGATGGTAAGTGCAATGTCTGTCCATAACAAATGCTGGGTCATCCAGAACATTTCTGTGTGGCACCACACTGCGCCCGTCACCCTGAGACATCAGTTCTTAAGTCTCAAATGTCCAGTGATTACGCTAGCTCTCAGTGCCCTTCAAACCGAAACACAGTAATGTTTGCACACTACTGCTCCACGGCAGACCAACGGGCCCTGGGATGGCTGCCTGCGGTGACCTGCTCAGACGGATTCCTGCATAGTAATCCTACCACCAGGTTTTGGTGTCGGCTGGGATTCGGGTCCTGGGTTCGGATCCTAGCCGAAGTTACCATTTGTGTCTCAAAACACAAATTGTTTTTTTTTTTAATGGGATAAAGTGATCTAACCAGATTGTAAGTGCAACGTCTGCCCATAACAAATGTCGTGTAACCCAGAACATTTTTGTGTGACACCACACTGTGCTCGCCATCCTGACACATAAGTTCTTAAATCTAATACGAGTATGACCTGTGATTACTAACTCTCAGTGCCTTTCGGACCGAACACTACTACACTACTGCTTCATGTCAGAGTTACTGGCTCTGGGGTGGTACCTACCTAAACGGAATTTTGCATAGGGATCCTTGAAGATTTCATGTTGGTGGTAATTACAATATTAGCAATAATTAAAACTGTTATCAATATTTATATTGATTTTTAGGTTACCCCTTTGAATCATAATAAACACCCAAGGGTTTGTTGTAAAACCTTGTAAAAACCAGGACCCGCGGTTTAAAAATCAGTTACTCTGACCGAAAAGCCACGCGGTCATTCTCGATCGTCACGCTGTTATATTTTATTCATTAGTTATATAAAATTCCAAGTAGTATCTTTACATAGGGAAAGTTTTAGCATAAATAAGTTTTATATTTGATGCCATTAATTATTTAACTATGGAAAAAGTCTCTTCGCGTTATCGAAATGTAATAAAAAATGCCAGAAAGAAACTTTATAACTTCGTTGTATTTCAAAAAGAATATCAATGTCTACAAATTTTAGTATTATATTTACTCTATACTTAATGCATACAAGCATACAGTAAAGCCTTTTTACCAAATAAGAGGTAGGCAGATACCACACATCCCCGCGGGAATCGAGAGGAGACGGGTGGCGACCCACGTCGTTACCATTTTGTAACGAGTCAAAATATTCTTACTTCCCATTCCGTTCCCACGAGCAGTATTGTGACAGCATTGCATATATTCAGCACGCATAAAGGCTGTTCGTACAATACCTTAGTCGCCTCTTACGACACCTCTGTAGAATAGAGGTAGGTGCTAAGGTAGGTGCAGAGTAGAAACTCTGCCGGACACCTATCAGCCGAGTAGAATAGCATCTCTATTCTTATAAGTCGTGTAGCAGTAGTATGTACAATGTTTTATGACTTCTGATTAAATTCAAAAAATGATAATAGAATAATAATACTACCACTCCATCTCATCCAATGGATCTCGTAAAAGGCGAGTAAGGAATTAAACTGCACTGTGCACCCAACAGCGCATGGTGGCGATGGGCTCACCACCTATCACACCAAGTGCACTATATTGTTTTGGTGAAACGTGGATTGTGGCAGTCATCTGTTTTTGCAGTGAGTGCCCAGTCTCTGACTATCCCTTATGGGATACAGTCGTGATCTTATATGTAATAGAATCAGGCGTTACTTTGCGGAAATACATTTAATGAAAACAAATTGGCTAAGATCCGTGTGCTATATGTAACCTACTTTTTGGAAAGAACTCAGCGAATCTGACATTTTAAGTCAGTTATATGTTGTTCTACGGTTGTAAAAAGTAGTCATATTATTTGTATACATACATTTCATGACCATCTCTATAAGCTTTTTCTTATGGAAGAGGGGGCCAACGAGCAAGCGGCTCACCTGATGTTAAGTGATCGCCGCCGCCCATGAACATCCGCAATACCCGGTGAGTCGCGGGTGCTTTGAGAAATGTATAGGCTCTTTTCTTGAAGGTCCCTAAATCATATCGGTCCGGAAAAACCACTGGCGGCAGCGAGTTCAATAAAGTGATCGTGCGTGGAAAAAAATTCTACGGAAAGCGCACAGTAGTGGAATGCCAACAATGAAGGTGATGTGGATGGAATGTAGTGCTTTGCCGCGATGTACGATGGCGAAACTCAGCGGCTGGTATGATACCGAACAATTCCTCGGAACACTCCCCAAAGAACACACGATAAGCTAATAGAAGACTAAAGAACTATGATGAATGATGAATGTTTCACTACTGAATAGTTTGTATTACCATTTATATAGTTAATAGAATCAGGCGTTACTTCGCCGACATCCATTGTAGTAAAGGAAAGAAAGTTATTTTCTAAGAGCCGCATTTAAAATGTAAAATGGTATGTATTACCTAGTTTTGAAGAGCACCGCCCGCCCTCCCTTAACCGCGTGCACAAGTAAACCGATACCGCCACCGGGAGCCGACACCAGATACCCTCCATCGCTACAACACTGCCAGGCAATACATACCACTGAAGTCGAGAACACGACACGTGTTTCACCTCAAAACGAGGCATTAGCAAGTTATATTGACTCTACGACGGTTAGCAGCCGAGCTGTGTAAATATATGATGCTGATTACTCTGTAATAGTAAATAATAATACACTACATACTGAAAATAGATACGCAAAAGGCGATTCCGTTTTAAAGTTTTAAGTCCTCGGTAAACAGGTGGCAGTAATTTATTGGTTCGCCGTAGATAGCACGGTCGTCGTTTTATGTTTATGTTGATAATAAAGACACTTTTAGAATTTAACTATGAATTTCGTTATGTATATATATATATATATATATATATATATATATATATATATATATATATATATAACGAAATTTCGGCACTGTATTGAGTTGTTCAGGGGTAAATAGAATTTTAAAATATAACCTGTAAGGCACATAAGTTAATTGCATATGATTGTTATATAAAACTCATTTCAAATATTAAAAATACAATAAAAAATTGTATGATTTTTTATAATTTCTTTAATTAAATTCTGTTTTATACTGTTTAATAACTTAAAATTATTCTAACGGTGCTTATTAAATATTGATGAATGGAAAATATCCGATTAACATAAAACGTAATTCTCATAGTTTAATTCTAAAAGTGTCTTTATTATCAACATAAACATAAAACGACGACCGTGCTATCTACGGCGAACCAATAAATTACTGCCACCTGTTTACCGAGGACTTAAAACTTTAAAACGGAATCGCCTGTTGCGTATCTATTTTCAGTATGTAGTGTATTATCTACGATTACAGAGTAATCAGCATCATATATTTACACAGCTCGGCTGCTGACCGTCGTAGAGTCAATATAACTTGCTAATGCCTCGTTTTGAGGTGAAACACGTGTCGTGTTCTCGACTTCAGTGGTATATATATATGTATATACTTTAAACACGTGTAATGATATGACAGCAGAACAAAATTTTTCAATATTTTCGAATATTTTTTTAAGAGCACTGTTTAAGTAAGCCCATTGTGACTGTATAATCTTTTGTTCCATACAATCTTTGTCTACTTCAGTAGATTCGTTCAACGTCTAGTGACTGTTTAAGAAAAATGTTTTAAAAGTAAATGTTGCATTATAAAATTTTCAAAAGATAGTGAAATATTTAAGTTCACTATAAATATAAAGCATTATCATGACATTGAAATTGAAATTCTCCAGGGAGTTGATTTTATAGGAACGAAGAATACTTTCTTAGTGCCCCGTTTTTGTCTTAATAAGTTAATGAGGCCACCTGTGCACTAGACTACGTAATGCATGTTGGCTCTAAAAGCATTTTTTTATAGAGTATGGCTTTAATAATGAAGTAAATTGAATACTGCTGGGAGAAGCCTCTACAAAATGGATGTTAAAGTATCCTTATGTAACCCGAGCTTTATTCAGTTTATTAAGTTTAAAACTTTCCCCGCATTTTCTTCAAAACAATACAAAGAAGAAGGGAGTCTATAAACTCTAACAATAATGAATCGAAACAATGAGCCCAGGCCAATACAATAGTTCACTCAACAGAGACTCTAAACATCTTTGCAATCTACATTGTAATATTTTTTTTAATACAGTTGCTCAAAAAGTGGCATATTGCAGGGATATATGGATATATGGATATATTCATATCAGATATATGGGATATATGGGGGAGGGATATATGGATATATTCATATCAATAAAAAAATTCTCCTGAAGTCTTGGCTGTATGGGCATAGTTCCCTTTGCCTACCCAGAATGGGTGAAGAAAACAAAAAAAATCTCTGCATATATTATTTTATGGTTGGCGCCATTTTCCAAAAATGTTCTTTGCGAGTTTAGTTGTTTGTTGCACAAAATGAGTAATTTCGACGATATTTTATTTGAATGAACACCACAGGAACTCAGTATAATTGACAATACTGAAGAGAACGTTCGTCCACCTACCTTCTTTGATAATGATAATGCATCAGATCCAATTCCATCAACTAGCAAACGCCATTGTATAACACCTTTGACAAATATACATGAACAATCATACGAAATTAATAATAGTTTGTCTCAAACAGTAAATATGCAACCTAAAACTTCCCAAGTTAGTATAAAAACTATACCAATTTCAATGTATATGTGAATAATAACTTTTATAAGAAATAATGTTTGTAATGTTTTTATTATTTTATTAAATTGCTTCATTTTTTCTCAACTGTATTAAAAATAGTTGTTCAGTACACGTGCGGAACCGTCATTGCAACTTGTTCCGACTGTCAACCCTCTCCTTCGGCTGCGCCTCGGCTCGGGTAGACATTTGTCGGAACTCTTTGCAATGACAGGCTTTCCGCACTCGTAATGAAATATACTATTTTTATGGACCAGGTTGCAAACGAGCAAGCGGCTCGCCTGATGATAAGTGATCACTAATGCCCATGAAAATCTACAATACCAGAGGAATAGCAGATGCGTTGTCGGCCTTTGAGAAAGGAATATGATCATTTAAAAAAAAAAAAGAAAAACGTAAAGTTTAAACGTTTCTATAAATAAAAACGCTTTAAGGCGACCGCGTTGCTAAGTAGTTAGCCTACCTGACTTTTGGGCCGAAGGCCAGTGTTCGGAACCCAAACGGAGCCAAATTTTGTGCTAAACCACAAATCGTTGATGTTGAATCTGGTTTTGTTGTGCGAAACAGTAGAAAATTTTTGTGAGGTGTAACGTGTGCTCGTGAACTCGTGTATTTTGATACACCAGTGATATGTGACTTAGAGTTCTTTAGAGCGTTTTACAAACATACATTTTATTCATAGTGCATTAGTCACAACTTCATCCCATAGGAGAGTAGCCAGAAGCTACACATGTAGCCTACTTTTCGCCCCCGCGGGAAGCGAGACTTGATGGTTTGCGAACCACTTCGCCGCCATTTTGGTACAAGTCAAATTAATCTAGCTCACCGTTGCGTTCCACGAGCAGTACAATAAACCTTACATTTCCTTAGGCGCCTCTTACGACACCTCGGTAATAAAGAGGTAGGTGCTATTCTACTCTGTAATGCGCAACACAACACCAGATCACCAACAATTTGTGTGTTTTTTTACAAAATATTAAACATATATTTCTAAGAAACATAGTAGCGTAAGTCAGGTATTACTTAGAACATGTACCTTAACATCATCATCATTTCAGCCTATCACAGTCCACTGATTAACATAGATCTCCCCAATAGATTTCCACAAAACACGATCATTAGGCACCTGCCTCCATCGACTTCCGCAAAACCGTGCAGGTCGTCTCACCATCCATATGTAACTTGCGAAGAAATATTTCAGTTCGAAATCCAAATAACTTCCAAGATAGATAATCGATAGATTATCTTCGGTCTCATGACAATCTCATACTCCAAATTCTCCCTCACCGCCCTGGTTTTCTCTCTAACCCTTTGTTCTCTAATCTCTAACCCATCTCTAACCCTGTAACAGCGGCCCCACTCTGGAATGCGCTTCCTTTAAACATAAGGAAATCTCCGAACAAGTGGTCTTTTAAAAATAATCTAATATATCATATCCTTATATTACTTTGTATAATTTTGTTTAGTATACTGTTCTTTATATATAGTTATATATATATATATATATGTATATATATATATATATGTGTGTGTGTGTGTGTGTGTGTGTGTGTGTGTGTGTGTGTGTGCATGAGTGTGTTTTTATCATATATCTAAGTATATGTATATAGATGTATCTTTTTTTTTCATTTGTGTATGTATTTCGCCCCTGCCCACCGCCGTACACGCTTTTCCCACTAACTTTCTGGTTGACTGGTAGAAAATGCCATATGGCATTAAGTCCGCCGTTTGTACAGTTTCTACAATAAAGTGTAAATAAATAAATAAAAAAATAATCGCATACCCCTCGACAGGGACATTATTGATGTTACAATACTGAATTATTTGTGGTGCACATTTATCTTTGTACGTTGGTCAATGACTCGGTAAAATGCTAAATGATGATGTGGCGGCCTAAGAGAATCTACCACCCCATCACATCCCGTGAGTGTTGTGCCGACCCGCCTGCGAAGCGTGGTAACTATGGCAAAATCCCGCCAAAATGAGAGCCACAAACTTTAATGGCTATCTATAGGGGCGGCCTATGTTCATTGGACTTATGATAGGCTGAAACGAGGATGCTAAATGAACATCAAACTTGAGGTGTGATTACCTTATTACCTTAATCATCGGTTTTCATATACACATCTACACAAATAAATAAAAATGAAGTGTCTGTTTGTCATAAGAAAATAACAGTTTTTTACTCAATGCTTATGAAAGTATATACGGCACTTATAAGAAAAAAAAACAATTTTTAAAGTTTTTGTCTATCTGTTCTTCTCCTACTGCCGCTGAGACATTACTCAAACAAAATGTAACTTCTTGTACAAAAGATTTTAAATTCGATATGGTAGATGGAAATGACATTCTTAATACTTTTAAAAGTATTGATTGTAAGAGAACCGCGGATCTATGGGGTATGTCCGTGGAAGTTAGTGCGTCTATTATAGATATAATTGCACCTCAATTAGCCATAATTTTTAATTCCGGTATTGCATTTGGTGTGTTTCCTGATTTGATGAAACATAGTAAAATCATACCTTTATTTAAATCTGGTAGTACATTGGACCCTGCTAACTTTAGACCTATTTCTGTACTACCAACATTAAGTAAAATTTTTGAAAAAATTGTACTTAATCAAATGTTAAAACATTTCAATTTAAATAAATTGTTTCACAAAAACCAATTTGGCTTTACGAGGGGTCGTTCTACAACCGATGCAGGTGTTGAACTTATTAAGAATATATTCGAAGCCTGGGAGAGTTCACGGGATGCCTTGGGTGTTTTCTGTGATCTTTCTAAGGCCTTCGATTGCGTTGATCATGAAACACTTATCAGGAAACTACATCACTACGGTGTAAGAAATTCTGCACTTCAACTTCTAATTTCATATTTGAGTAATAGAACGCAGACAGTAGTTATCAATAGCAGGAGTTCTTCCGGATCAGCAGTATCTATGGGTGTCTCGCAGGGTTCGATTCTCGGCCCATTTCTATTTCTTATTTACATTAATGACTTACTTTACCTAGTAGGGGACAACCATGATATAGTGTTATTTGCTGATGATACATCTTTGATTTTTAAGATAAAACGTCAACTTTTATTATATGACGAGGTAAATAATGCTATTTCAAAATTAGTACATTGGTTTAACGTTAATAATTTGCTTTTAAACGGCAATAAAACAAAATGTATTAAATTCACAACACCAAATGTTAAACAATTAGATGTAAATGTGCTTGTGAGTGGGGAAGAGTTGAGCCTTGTGGATACTGCTGTCTTTCTTGGAATAACTCTTGACGCAAAACTTCAATGGAGCCCCCATATATCTAAACTAGCAAGTAGACTTAGCTCTGCAGCTTATGCTGTAAAAAAAATTAGGAATTTGACTAACGTTGAAACTGCTAGATTGGTTTATTTTAGTTATTTTCATAGCATAATGTCTTATGGTATTTTGCTATGGGGAAATGCAACTGATGTTGAAGTGATTTTTGTTTTGCAAAAGAGGGCCGTAAGAGCTATTTATAATCTTGGCTCTAAAGTGTCTCTTAGGGATAAATTTAAAGAAATTAATATCTTAACCTTGGCCTCTCAATATATATTTGAAAACGTTTTGTATGTACACAAGAACATAAACCAGTTCACTAAAAAAAAGTGATGTTCATAATGTGAATACCAGGAACAAGCACAAATTAATTATGCCAGTTACCCGACTTCACAGAGTCAGTAACTCTTTTATGGGGCAATATATACGTTTTTACAACAAAATCCCAGAAAGTGCTAAAAGTCTTTCAATCAAAAAGTTTAAATTTTATATTAAACAAAGACTTCATAAAAAGGGTTATTATAATATTAAAGAATACATAGATGATGATAACCCCTGGGAATGAGGTGATCGCCGCCAAGCCATTTCTACATCTTTATTGATTATTATTACTGCTGTTATTGTACATTATTTTAAAAATGACGAAAAATAGAAAAAGCCCGCTGGGTTTCTTACTGGTTCTTCCCAGGACAGAGGCATTTTTGCGAACCAGTGTAGCTTAAAAAAAATGACTTTCAATAAGTACTATGTAAATAGTCTATATTGAATAAAAATTTATTCTATTCTATTCTATTCTATTCTGTCAGTTCGTTCCGGCTAATATCCGAAACGGCTGGACCGGTTTTGATGGGACTTCACTTCACTAACAGATAGCTGATATTATAGCGGGTAACTTAGACTACTTTGATTTTAGAAAAATAATTAGTGTTCCGCGCAAAAAATCAATTCCCCAAAATTCGATACTAATGTATGTGTATGAAAGCGTGGGCCAGCAGCCGCGCAGCCAGGGTGTTATAAATTATTAATGTACAATTAATTATTAATGTACCTATATTAATAGTCGGCCAATGGACGAAATACGATCGTCATTCGTTAACGTTTTATTTTATTGAATATAATGTTTTCTCTCCTTCTCTATATAAACTTTAACTCCTCCGTCCCAGCAATATGCTTAGAAAGGGGTACAGAGATTTTTCTCCACCTATTAATGTATAGTTATTTATAAAAATCATGTCTAAGATCAAAAAAGTGTTTTTTTTTATTATATAAAGTGACGAAAAGAGCAAAACGTTCAGCTGATGGTAAGTGCAACATCCGCCAACAACAAATGATGTGTCACGCAGAACACTTCTGTTCGACACCAGACCGCGATCGTCACCTTGAGACATCAGTTCTCAAGTCTCATATGCCCAGTGATTACGCTAGCTCTCAGTGCCCTTCGAACCGAAACACAGCAATGTTTGCACACTACCGCTACACGGCAAAATAACTAGCCCTGGGGTGGTACCTACCTAGACGGATTCCTGCATAGAAATCCTACCACTATTACATACATTATTTTGTTAATAATTTAAACAGGCCAAATATTATAAAATGTCCTCGTCTATTATTTTATAAACAAGAATTAAAAATTAATATAAAAATGATAGCAATATGTTCCATTGAATAAAGATTAAGCTCGTTGAAACATTTACAAAAATTTTAAACCTGTATAAATTTTGTATATTATACTGCATGGGAAAATAAGTACATAGACATAATTGAAAATTAAACGAATAGATATTTTTTTTTTGGAGTTACAAGTCAGTAAAGTAACAGCCGGCCGCCTGGGAAGATTAATCTGCCGTGAAGCAGTAGTGTGTGCAGGGCACTGAGAGCTAATGTAATTACTGGGCATAAGAGACTTAACAACTGATGTCTGATGGGAACGGGGGCGAAAGTTGTGCATGTCTCATCACTTTCTTTATTAAAAAAACACTTCGACCTTAATCGGCATAGCTACTGCCCATTATCGTTCTAGCATATTTGTGATTGTTAATTAACTAACAGTTTAAATCTATGGAATTTTTCAGGCATTTCTTTTCACAGTTTGTGCCACATCAGGAAAGCCGCTAGAAGAAAACAACACCCACAGGATGACATGACATGAATCCATTAAAATAATTAAACATGAATAATCACTTCAGCGATGGGTAGGATTTTATTTAATCGTTATTTCAACAACCACTTCCGTCGTTAAAGCGGCTTAATGAAATTGCGTCCTTTGAACAACATGTCGCAAATTTACTTAAAGATCTATTTATCTTTCCGTAAACCCCATTACGCTGAGCATGTATATATATTATACAAGTGGTGAAGTAAATGTTATAGAAATACATACCCACACTAATATGTATTATAAATGCGAAATTACTATACAGGAATCTTACCAATATTTTTTTTAGATAAATATTTCTTTACATAACTGTACACTCACATCCACCCGCATTTACACGCATACACCCGTATTTACACATCCAAATCAGTGTAGACTTATCCTCAATAATACACTGGGCAGTATAAAAATTTAAATTAATAAAATATCGCCACTTCCGCGGAAGCAGTTTGTAACAGTTTAGTGCTACGACTTAATCTTGATGTTAATCGCGTTTAATGCAAGTCGGTCATTTATAACCTCCGGGTCACTGAATATGAGTAAAGTTTCAAACGTTGATGATAAATGTGTTTCAAGTTCAAAACATGATTAAAATCACTGATTTCCTCTAAAAAAATGTTAACGGTTAATAATTCAAAAGCTTCTGTTGTTGAATCATATTGACTAAATACTATAATAATTAATATTGGTGGTAGGAATTATATGCAGGAATCCGTCTAGGTAAGTTATCCAGCCGTAAAGCAGTAGTGTGCAGTCATTTTTTTCGATTAGAAGGGCACTGTGAGCTTGTAATCACTGAGCATATGAGACTTAAGAACTGAGGTCTAAGGATGACGGGCGCAGTGTGTACACAGAAAAGTTCTAGGTGACACGGCATTTGTTATGGGCAAACGTTGCATTTACCATCAGGTGAACGTTGTGCTCGTTTCGTCAATTAATCCATTAAAAAAAGAACTTAATACTTGCTTCAATTTTTGCTGTTTTCTGTCTTTAAAATATACTAGCGCTAAACTAAAAGAAAACTTTAAAAATATCACGAAAGACACAGTACAAATTTATTATTATTGAAAAAAGTTACTTATATCTCATTTTAGTATCAGAGAAACCTTTGAATAGTGAGAAATGAACATTCACATTTACTTTAATACCACTAAAAATGTAGGACCTACAATTGTATTACAAGAATTAAAATAAGGTGCTAGTATTTTTTTTATGGAAGGTAAATACTGTCGAACTGAGGAAATCGTTTACCTGATGGTAAGTGCAACGTCTTCCCATAACAAAGTTGCATATCCCCGTAGTTACAATAGCTATCAGTGCCCGTCAGACCGAAACACTTTTCTGTACCACCAGTGACTTTTTAAGTATTTTAAGCCTTACCAACTGGAGCAGATAGTTGCTTTTACTGTGAGGCCTTTCGGGAGGCATAGTGCGCTTTCGATGAGCTGCAGTCATGATAAAAATAATGAAAATGTGCCGATGCGAGCGTAAGTTATATATAAAAATTAAAAAAGAAATCGTGTTCACTCACAGTAATATTAAACAACCAATAAATAGAAAACTAGGTTATTTTAATAAACACGTACCGGAGAAAAAATATACATACAGTCACGCCTTTTTCCCATATGAGGGGTAGGCAGATGCAACTCGCGTAGCCTACTTTTCGTCCTCGCGAGACGAGGCGGGACGGATTGCGAACCACGTCGCCGCCATTTTGATACAAGTCGAAAAATTCTTACTCCTCATTGCGGTCCCACGAGCCATCTCAGCCTATCACTAGTCCGCTGTTGAACATATCTTATTAGGGGCGATCTTGCCATAGTTGCCACTCTTGGCAGGCGGGTTGGCAACCGCAGTTTATTTATTCAGATGTTGCAGGGAGATGCTGCTGCCCATTTCCTGGTTTTTATTTTCCCTCTGTCGACTTTTACGACACCCATAGGATGATTTGGGGTGGTTGACTCTCTTAAGCCGCTACCACACGTCTAAAGAACACGAATAAAGGCTGCCCGTACAATACCTTAGTCACCTCTTATGACGACTCGGTGGGAAAGAGTAGAAAATAGACTGTTACGCAAAAAAGGAACACAGTAAATTATAACTTTCTTTGCAAACATTTTGTATTTTATTTTAATGCAATGAAAAAATATTTTACATTGCAAATACACAGATAACTTCTGTCATTAATTTACATAAATGGGAGCCTTGAAGGTAGTGAATAATTCATAAAATGTATTCCTTCAACTCAATACAAATTTATGTGTAAACTTTGATCGATTTTACTACCGCTAAATAGAAGCCATTTTCAATATTCGTGCCGTAGAATAATAAGAAAACGAATTCTTTTAAATAAATTTAGTATTTACATACATAAGATCACGACTGTATCCCATAAGGGGTAGTCAGAGACTGGGCACTCACTGCAAAAACAGATGACTGCCACAATCCACGTTTCACCAAAACAATATAATGCACTTGGTGTGATAGGTGGTGAGCCCATCGCCACCATGCGCTGTTGGGTGCACAGTGCAGTTTTATTCCTTACTCGCCTTTTACGAGATCCATTGGATGAGATGGAGTGGTAGTATTCTTTATACGGATACTTCTAATTGGACGTAGTTACGCAAAACAGAACCAACCCTCAATACATCAAGAATAAAATTACTTAGATGTATTTCAAAAAAATACTATCGATAAATTTCTAGGATCAGGAGAGGTGGGTCTAGTGAGCGGCAAGAATAATAATCTTTAAAGTAGAGCATTAGATTCTGTTACGACTGATAACTTCATTAAATAGATTTTGTGGATTGGTTCTAGTTTGGATAACTATGTCCAATTGTGTACGGAATATCCGCGTCCAATAAACATTCACTCATTTGTCGAATGAAATTTGTTCCATGGTATTTCGTAAAATACTATCGGAAGTTGTAATAAATAAGCAAATATTTTCTTCCAGCTTAGGCGTTACGAAAAATTTTCTGGTTTTTTTTTTTTAGTCGGAGAATGTTACGAAATGAGTACAATGTTAACTTGATAGTAAATACAAAGTCTGCCCATAAATACTGTGTCACAAAGAACATTTCTGTGTGGCACCACCACGTGCCCAGTAATTAACATATGATGTCAATGCCCGTCTGATCGAAATACAATAATGCTTTCAGACTACTGCTTCACGACATGGTACCTGGCCCAGCGGTGGTACCTATCTAGACGGATTCTGCGCAGAAATTCCGCCACCAGTACCATGGAATGCTTATTTTTTTTTTTCATCTAATTTTAGTTCAGTTCGTAAAGTCATATGCGAACATGCCAATTTCCGTAAACATTTCTAAATTTAAGAAAATGGTTTTTTTCTTTCTTTTCAATTAGTGCCCACACAGAATGAATGAATGGCGCTTTTGCTATTCTTAAGCTGTTGGAATTAATTAACATTGGTTCGGAATTCGAAACACCGACCTGTGGCGTAAAATTCAATAGCTTAGCACTATCCGAGTCGGAATTAAAAAGTCAAGTGTTAAAGCTATTATATATAATATCGTATCCGATAGAATAACCACAAAAGGAACATGGGAGCCGACAACGCCCTCTCGAAGAAAAGGAGAACCAGACTTCCTGCGAAAAGCCGCCGCGGGTGACGGAATTAAGTAGCTTCTGAAGGACTACAAGTCTTCCATCCGCTTTCAGAAGCTCCCCTGTTATTCCGTCCCCACCCGGCGCTTTGCCATTCTTAAGCTGTTTGAAAGCCATACTAATCTCGCTCAGACTGTCCGGGATATCATCGGAATAGTGTCGGACGAGTTTTGCTCTTGGGTCGCTACTCGAACGGGTGTGTGACTCCAACGACGATGTGAACAGCAGTCCACAAAATCTCTGGATCTCACTCAAAATCTCTAGTCCAACGGAAATGACGCCACCCCTCGTGGTCCTTAACTTAGTTGGCTTTCCCCAGCAGACAGATTTCCTACAAAAATAAAACTAACATTAACTATTTTATTCTGGTGGTAGGATTCCTATGCAGGAGTCCGTCTAGGTAGGTACCACCCCAGGGCCAGTTATTCTGCCGTGAAGCAGTAGTTTGCAAGCATTACTGTGTTTCGGTTTGAATGGCACTGAGAGCTAGAGTAATCGCTGGGCATATGTGACTTAAGAACTGATGTCTCAGGGTGACGGGCGCAGTGTGGTGTCACACAGAAATGTTCTGGGTGAAATAGCATTTGTTATGGGCAGACGTTACACTTACCATCAGGTGAACGTTCTGCTCGTTCCGTCAATTTTATGAAATAAATAAAATAAACATATTTAGTAAATAAAAAGTTATGTTAACGTACTAATTTATGGGACAGTTTCTTAATTACTCCTATATATCAAGAAAATTTTGTCGTCACAGATTTTGGCACGTAAGTTTGTGTTTATACGGTAGACTTTCAAGTATCTGGCGCTGTGCCATCTTAATTAGCAACTAATTTAAAATCTAATTAATACGTTATGATTCTTATTTCATATATTTTATAAAAGATAGGTGTCCGTAAGAGTAGGATAGGACGTGTGGCGTTATCAAGTGATTTGGTATTCGAATTGAGTGGTAAATATAATTATTGTATTTCCATACAATAATTACTTTTTACCACCATACGGAAATTCTATAAATCTCCACTGGTGGGTGTCGTAAGAGATGATAGAAGGAATTTGTTAACCAGAGGTTGGGAGGCGGAGGTTGCAAACATATTTGCGTTTCAGTATGAAGGGTACTGTTAGCTAGTATAACTACTGGACATATGGGTATGGGACCTAAGAAATGATATATCAGGGTGACAAACGCAGTGTGGCACCAGACAGAAAAGTCTGGTGTAATTTTCACAGCATTTGTTATGGCTAAACATTGCACTTACCATCAGGTAAACAATTTGCTAACTGATAACTAACATTTACTTTTTACTAGCTGATGCCTGCGGCTTCGTCCGCTGTTTAAAAAGCTTTTTAAAAAACCTCCGGGAACTACTTCATTTTCCGGGATAAAAAGTATCTTATGTCTGTCTCCAGGATGCAAGCTATCCAATTTGCCAAATTTTGTCAAAACCGATCTAGTGGCCGAACCGTGAAAAGGTAACAAACAGACAAGGATCCATAACAATTTTTTCGCAAATTGTGACGGCTGTTGGGACTCGTACCCAGCACCCATAGAAATCAGGTACTCTAACCACTATGCCACGTCTCTGCATACCCAATGGGAAAGAGGCGTGACTGTATGTATATATGAAATGTGAAAAAAACTAAAAAAACCACTGCATGTTTGCATACATCACTGAAAATCACCTAAGAGCAAGAGTATTCTGAGGAATGCTCGCTGTTTCTTTTAAAACATAGCATTTGTTGAAACTGGGTTTAAAATTGTTAAACCGATACAAAATGCTCAAGTTTTGAACAGACGTCCAGTACATCACGACACATGTAATGGGATTAATTTGAAATCATATATTATTATATATTTAAAACAATAAAACAATTAAGCCGAGGTAGCTCAGGGGCTAGGCGCTCGCTTTAAATTTCTTAGTATGCGAGTGACCTGGGTTCGAGCCCCGGTGCCGGCACCACTAAAATTGTTAATGGCAATTTTAAGTGCTGATTTACCACGTGCTAGGCGGTGAAGGAAAACATCGTGAGGAAACCTGCATGTCTGAGAAATAAAAAATATTTCGAAGAAATGTGAAGTCCGCCAACCCGCATTGGAGCAGCGTGGCGGATTCTTCCTAGCTACAAAACCCTCTCAGAAATGAGAGGACGCCTGTGCTCAGCAGTGGGACATTTATAGGCTGAAACTTTACTTTTTTTACTTTTATAAAACTATTTAATGTTATTACAGATATAATATGGCAAATATAATAAAAACTAGATTATCCCAGACCCAGTTCAAATACGCCCATCAAGGTCACGGCATTGGCGCGTTGGATACGAACTGAAAGGCTCCTTAACAAAAATCTTAGCTCCATCGCATAATGTCCCCGCTATCTCTATGGTTACGCAGAACAATATATAGCTTCCAGAGCAGAATATTTTCTTAACTGCCAATTCAGTTGCTGTATCAGCCAACTAAATAAGACCTAGTGAAAATGTACTAACACACGGCGTTTCAATTAAGCTTTATGTTAGGTCGAATTTCGACTTATGTCAGTTTTCTTTGCCTCGGACCGACTCAGACCTCATGGCTCCAGGATACAATGACTGTAAGCGGTAACTAGCGCAGAACAGAGGATTTTACACGGAGTGTGATGTCGAGGAAATCTCTTTGGGCATCGAAGACAGCTCAGCTTCTGATGGCCGTTCGCTTCTTGAACTGCAAGTTCCTCACGTTTGAACACACATATTGCTATCCTACCGCATTGACACTGCCACCCACAAACATTTAAAAGGTAAGTTCTCTTTGCACGTACGAGTATATGTGAGTTCAAACGAAATAAAAACATGAATTCGTACAGGCCTCTAGTAGTTATATAACATAAGTCACCCAGAACATTTCTGTGTGACACCACACTGCGCTCGTCACCCTGACACATTAGTTCTTAAGTCTCATATGCCCAGTGATTCCTACCGCCTTTAGGTCTTTAGCTATTCCAGCTAGAAGCAGCGATTTCTTTATTTTGTGCGATATCAAATCTACAATGGGTAATTCATTGTAATATATCAATAGTCGTCTCGCCAAAACCTGTGTATCCCATTAATCACTGACGTCATTTGCCATTAATTAATCACCCACATTGCCTTTTATTCAAAATAAACACAAAATCAACAGTAAAATTCATTGTAACTAATTTCAGAAATGAGCCCATTATCTTGAATAATTCAAATTATCTACATTAAGATAACATAAATCAAGGGCGAATGAAAGAGAAATTTCTGACACTAATCTGAATATGTAGAAAATCAACATCCTGGATGAGAGCAAATATTTTGCTAGATTATGCTGCTTGGTTACATGTTTAATTTTAATCTATAGAGGCGACTAATACACGCTGAGCTTTTGATATAACTGAAACGCTAGGGAAATGATAGTCTCAAATTAAACTACATTTATAGATTTTACCGCGTTTAATTAACATAATAAAAATCATACAATATTTGTCTATAAAACTAAATGTTACAGCCTATAAACCTCTGTAAGCAACCTTAGCATAGGCAACGCCCCTCCATCGCGAGTTGGCGGACGTCACATGTCTTCGAAATATTTTTATCCCTCAGACAATTAGGTTTCCTCCCGATGTTTTCCTTCACTACTGAGTACGTGGTAAATCACCACATAAACATGCAGAACAATTTTTAAAGATACCGCACGAACTCAGTTCACTCGCGTACTATGAATTTTAATGCAACCGTGAGGCCTCTTAACTGCCACGGCTGTCAGCAATCTGTGTATAAATGTATTTAAAAATGCAAACAGTGTATAACTAAGAATAACTAGGCCGCGGAACAAGCTACTGAGAATTCGATACCCAGGCGCACCGCCTCACTTTGCCTTAGGGTAGTCACAGATAATGAAATATGGCATTATATTTTATTTATACATATGCCATTAAACCACGAATACAAAACACGATAACCAATGCTTTTTAAAGCACCTGTCACATTATTTCTCCATGCACGTGGTCGACTGGAAGAGAATGCCCAAAGGCATTAGGTCCGCCATTTGTAATACTTTTTCTACATAACACAAATACAATACATTAAAGAGTAAATAAATAAATAAATGCTATTTATTTTCACAGTACAGAACTAAGGGCTTTATAACATGTTAAGACGCCTTTTTGTAAATTAATAAAAGAGTTGGAGCACTATAATGGAACGACAAATACACAAACTTGTAAGTAACGTAAGGTAAGGCTTGTTTAGTTGTAACCTTTTTGGTTATTAATGTAATGTTAAAGGCATAATTTCACACAATTAAATTATACTAACACTACCTTATATAATCTTAAGCTAGAGTTAGATAAACATTTAAAGTATTGTAATAACTTCCTAGGGGCGGAGACCTGGTGTCCTGAAATACAGGCGCAAAGACTAGTTTAGATCCAGTCTCTCACAGTATTCGAATGTTTTATACTTTTATAAAATGTTCATAGTTATGACTATATTGTGGAAAGAAATAAATAAAAATTATTATTATAATATATAGTAATAATTTAAAATTTCAATATAATTCTTCAATTGATTTAATTCAGAGTAGATAATAATCAGTGTAGTTGGAAATTTTATGATCTAATAAATCAATTTCAGAGGAACGAACGGGTAAGTTAAATAGGAGTGGAAACCATGTACGGCTATAAAAGTACTGGAATAGGAAGAGAAAGAGTCTTATTTTTCCTGCGTGGCATTTACGGCTTTAAAAATATATGGTATGCTTTTAGCGATCTATAGTTAATACATTTATTAAGTTAATAGAAAAATGTTGGTAATTTTTCTTTTTTCTATTATGTCGGGAGCATGCATAATGTCGGGAATATTATGTCCAGCCATGAACCAGTAACGGCCAGCCCCGACATAAGTCTATATCTCTATTTAGTAATATATACATGAAGAAGAACTTTTTACCCCTTTTTAAACATATTGCGCCTAGTGCGTAAGTGTGTGAGATTTGGCATAGTTAATCTTTGTATGTAGAACGAGTGCAGAAATCTAAAATTAACATATATGTGTAACAAGTATATATATTCACTAGCGATCCGCCCCGGCTTTGCACGGGTAGATAGATATTAGATAAATAAGTACTTTATTTGGACAAATAGAGCAACAACAATCCCTTCACTGACATGTTTGTAGCGACTATGCTCATCGGCGAATCTGAAGCTGGTCAGGTTAGATTAAGTTACCAAAATAATGTTTTATTTATGGGAACATAAGCTATGAAAGTTTAGTGGCTCAGAGCTTCCTTGTAAACAATATTTGATGTCGTGTTAGCAAAATAAAACGACCGCTCTCGACCGCTGCGCAAAGGGAGCCGCGCATCTCGACGATGCCCCAGTCGCATAAAACCGGGCGGCGCGGCGTTCGAGACCGCGGCCGCTGACTTTATCATAGAGCGTTTCAAAGTTTTAAATTAAAAAAAATTATAATTAAAATTACAAACCACTATTCAATTGTTACTAGTTTAAAAGTAAATTAAAGTAACGGCCTGTAAATGTCCCACTGCTGAGCACAAGCCCTCCTCTCATTTCCGAGAGGGTTTTGGAGCTAGGAAGAATCCGCCCCGCTGCTCCAATGCGGGTTGGCGGACTTCACATGTCTTCGAAATATTTTATATTTCTCAGACATGCAGGTTTCCTCACGATGTTTTCCTTCACCGCCGAGCACGTGGTAAATCAGCTCTTAAAATTGCTATTATCAATTTTAGTGGTGCCGGCACCGGGAATCGAACCCAGGTCACTCGCGTACTATGAAATTTAAAGCGAGCGCCTGGCTCCTTAGCTACCACGGCTCTTAATTGCGGCCGTAAACCGTAACACCACTTGGCTTGATGAGAAGTACTTGAAAGTTTCTAGTTTACAAAAAATAAAATGAGTAGATAGGTAATCAATAGAAATAAGTCCAATCGCGAGTAGCGCGGGCGAGCGTAAATGTGTTCGCTCACATCGCAGCATTTTTCTTACTTTTACCATTTTTATACCCGTCGTAACTTCTAAACGATAGGTCCGATCCGAATAATTTAAAGAGTAATTTACATGTACATAATCAACCTTGACTATAAAACTATTTAGTAGGATAAGGATTAATATTATAATACGAATGTCATCATCTTTCGATTCTACCTGTGTTTTGATTGACTAATTTGAACAAAAAGGGGTTATTGTGACTTAACTATAATAGTTAGACATATAGCCTCGCGGACTTTTTAGTGAGTAATGATGAGTACTATGAAAATGTAGTACATTTTTTTCTTTATCATTAATAGTTTTGGAGCGCACGCCAAATAATGACTTCAATCAGTAAATGTTTGATACCTTGAGTTACATCATAGCAATTTTCGTAGAAATCACGTTTTTTTGGAAAGAATTTTTTTTAAAAATTAAATAAAACTCATGTTATTCAGTGATAATGTAGTTGTATATAGGTGAAAGAATTTTTAAAATCGGTTCAGTAGTTTTTGAGTTAAGTCATTACAACCAAACATACAAAAAATCAAATCTTTTCTCTTTATAATATTATATGGTTTAGATTACATACATACATAAGATCACGACTGTATCCCATAAAGGGTAGTCAGAGACTGGGCACTCACTGCAAAAACAGATGACTGCCACAATCCACGTTTCACCAAAACAATATAATGCACTTGGTGTGATAGGTGGTGAGCCCATCGCCACCATGCGCTGTTGGGTGCACAGTGCAGTATAATTCCTTACTCGCCTTTTACGAGATCCATTGGATGAGATGGAGTGGTAGTATTCTTTTAACGTGCCGCTACCACACGGCTTGATTAATATAGTTAAAAAAAAGTTAATTCTCAAATCGCTGCCAACGTATTTCTACATCTTTATAATCTTGTAATTGTTCATTATTTACAGAGGAACATTTTGATATTAAATAAAGCTAAATGAATTATGGAATTAAAATATATTCTAGATTTGTTTTCTCAAATATCATTTTTTTACAGTCTACCACCGCTTCTTAATGAGGTTTCTCTGTACGGAAAAGTAAAGGGCTGAAGTATCTCCACGGATATCCTCTTTTAATTGTTTTTTTTTTCAGTGTTCTATTGTTATTGAAATATATATAATATATATATATATATACATACATACAGACTGCCACGCCTTTTTCCCATATAAGGGGATATAGCATAGACCACACGAAGCCCACTTTGCGCCCCCGCGGGTAACAAGATGAGACGGGTGACGAACCACGTCGCCGCCATTTTGATACATATCAAAAACACTTACTCCACATTGCTTTCCCGCGAGCAGTATAGTGACAGCATATTACGGTGTTATTCTGAACGAATAAAGGATGTCCGTAAAATGGCTGCGGTTTCAGACAGATTGCAGAACAACCATATCAAAAAATACCAGACCGACAATGCTGGTATATAGGTAGCAAGGCGTCTGGTGCATCGTCAGTCCACCTATGCAGCGTAGCGATAAAGGGACAACGATCTTAGTAATCAATTTTGTTTGGTACATTTGAGTATATCATGCTCATTTTAATGTATCTGCTTGCGACGGCAACGTGTAGCGTCGTCTTCTTCCCTTTAATATGGTTGAGGAGGGCTGTGGCTGCCGCGTGCATCATACATGTGAGCATGGGCTGTTTGTGAAGGCTGGTCTGCTTAAGTTTGCAATACTCTTATATATGCATGATTGATTAAGTCAGTTTGAAATTTTTGTCATGGAGTTGCTTCGATTCTTTATGATACTATTCTTTGTAAATTAAAAAATAATTAATAAAAGAATTAACAAAAAAGAGGATAACTGCGGAGTCTCTTTTGTTTTTTTTTTTCGTAAAAGTGACGAGGCGAGCAAAACGTTCACCTGATAGTTAGTGCAACGTTGGTCCATAACAAATGCTGCTTCACCCAGAACCACCACACTGCGCCCGTGACACCACTGATACATCAGTTATTAAGTCACATATGCCCAGTGATTACGCTGGCTCTCAGTGCCCTTCAAACCGAAACACAGTAATGCCTGCACATTACTGCTTCACGGCATAATTTCTACTGCATGAATTGCCTTTTTTTCTTCTTATTTTATCATCAGATTTATTACCATTGACTCCAAATTTTACTTTATCAATTTAACTAATATAATGTATGAACCAGCTCCAAGCGAAAATATTTTCGACTAACATAGCGGGTACACCCGCGTAAAAAAGCCGGCCCTGATCGATGGTATATATATACTTCCCTATTTGGATTCTTATTATTTTTCTAAAAATATAGTTACCTAAATTACCCGCTATAATCTCAGCTATCTGTCAGTTAATGTTTCGTCATAATCGGTCCAGCCGTTTCGGAGATTAGCCGGAACAAACAGACAGACAGACAAACATTTCGAAAATTGCTATTTTCGTGTACCGTATATGCTTTCTTGAGCATTAAGTAAAAACCTGTTATTTTTTGGTCACAAACAGCCGCTTAAATTTCATTTATTTGCATAGATTTCTACAAATATATTTGCAAACATTTTATAAAAGTAAAATGTACGACTGGAAACGACACATTCAACAAATGTAGCTGTAGTGGTTGACAGTTAACAAAATTTTTGTACCTAATATACACGTATGGTCTAGTGGTCAGAGTACCTGACTTCTACGCCAAGGGTCCTGGGTTCGAATCCCAGCCGGAGCCAACATTTTGTTGTTTTTCGGGTCTGGTTGTGTTGTGTTTGTACCCGTGTTTCTGACACTGCATACCTATATATAGCCTATATATATAGCCTACCTCTGATCTTATCGCATCAGCGGGCGCAGGAAGGTTGGGACGAGTGAGAGCCTCTGTGTTTGCGCGTACACTTGTGGCACTATAATATCTCCTGCGCAGTTGATAGCTCTCGACATTCGGATTCGGAAGTTGTCGCCGTGGTCGAAATCGACTAGGAGAACACCATCATCATCATGGTGTAAAAAGGGGCACCGCACTAGGATTTCATCTGTATCGTGGGTGCGATTTACATACTTAAATTGCACATACACAAACATCTGAGTGTCTCACCATTAATATCTGAAGGTCATACACATATATGCTTCTTGAAGGAATTGAATCCGTTACCCGCCGAAGCCAATCGGTTAGATAATCTGGTAATCCAGACGTTATATCACCGATATCAAATATTTATTTACTCTAGTATCATTATTTCATCATCATCATCATTTGGGCCTATCACTTGTCCACTGATGAACATAAGCCTCCTCCATGGATTGGCACAAAAATTGTAGCTCTCATTTAGGGGGGATGTTACTGCCACTCTTGGCAGGGTTGGCAACCACAGCTTATTTATTCAGATGTTCCAGGAAGATGCTGCTGCCCATCTTCTGGTTTTAATTTTCACTCTGTCGACTTTTACGACTCCCACGGGAGGATATGGGGTGTATAATCTACCACCCCCTCATTATTTAAATGGTTTAATACACGTTTTTAACTTCTAGCAACATCAAAAGATTTTTTTTAAAAGCTGTCAGCGCTTCAAAAGAATTTCTAGTGAAATATTCCCGCTTGTACAATAGGATCTGGTGACACGTGACACTTTGAAACCGATATTGCACTCGGTTTATAATAAAAAATTTAACTAATGTATATTAACGTTGTATAAAAATAGGAAAATAGGAGGTCCATGTGACGTCAGCGTAAGAGAATCTTCCAACCCATCTAATTACGTGGCTCTCGTAATACTGTTATTAAGGGAAATACCAAAACAGAAGAGTAAGGGAAGTATTTATATAATACTCATTGAACGTAAACTTTTTCAACTACAATGGTTAAGGTTGTGATAAATGTAACAAAATGTAGCATAGAAATTCAGGATGTTTTTATTTTAATATTGTGCCCTACATATACAGTCAACTTGGCTATACAATTAACCGAGTTTGGCGAAAGCAAATTTTTCATATTTGGCTAGTCAGAACGCGGGTGTTTCTATCCCGTTTTAACTCACTTATCTTTAGTTAGGTAGATATTCCCGCTTTATAATTGGCTACCTTTAAGCGTTATTTTGACAAGATATTATTTATTTATTTAATGTATTCTAATGTAGGACGTCATGTGACCTCCAATGAGCATAACTACTCGTACATATAGTAAATTCTAACAAGTATTTGAAACAATCGTAATTTATACAAAACGCTAATAATTACAAGCTAATTAACTCTTATGGAAAGACAGGTTTTAACTTTCGCAAAAACTATATATTTTCGGTGATGTAATTGCTGTTAGCCTTCTCGGCTTTTACAGCTTCATCGGATACTTCGCAAAAACTGGTCCGTCTAGATAGCTCCGTAGGATAGCCCTAGAGCCCTTATTTCTTATATATATTAAGGTCGCAGGTTACAGCCTGCAGACTTTCTACAGCGACGACAATTCACATCGGCAGTATGTTCTTTGACGCGGGTTTGTGATGCAGAAGCGCGGCAGATGTAAAGCATCGTCGCTCTAGGAAGTCTGAAGTCCTTGGCCATGTTCTGGATCATCCCATCCATTACATCAGATTTAATAATCCACAAATCGTTGCAATATTTGAAATTAAAAAACGCCTTAATTTCAATATAGAAGATCGTTGGGTACTACCACAGGCTTGGGATCATATAGTTAATAAAATTAAAACACTTCAAGACACGGTTAGCTCTTTCTGCGGATATCGGATCGGAAAAATAATAATTAAAAGCTAACTATGACATCAGGACATCTGTCACATCAGTCCTCCCATAACCATGGGTGCTGTAAAGCGCTCGAAACTTCGAGTTATAAATAGTACAATTAAACGCAATGCAATCCGTAAAATCTAGTTTTATTTTAATGTGTAGCATTCGTGTAAATACAAGAAATCATTATATATTAAGTTTCACTTCATATGTACTGAGTTGCACGCGCTTATTTAGTAACGTTAAAATATGAGATGATTTATTTTACGCGCGTAAAAGTTCAGTTTTTATGTACCGTTAAACATAAGTGCATTATATTGTTTTGGTGAAACGTGGATTGTGGCAGTCATCTGTTTTTGCAGTGAGTGCCCAGTCTCTGACTACCCCTTATGGGATACAGTCGTGATCTTATGTATGTATGTAAACATAAATAAACAAGTTCGTAACAAGTATGACAAATGTATAACAGTTATACTCATGTCATGTTTGTGACCAACTTATTTTTAAACTGACCTCGATTTGGAACAACCGAAGTGAGCTATTGTTAGGCCGTCGATTGCACGAAATAAGAGCAATGCGGTCGAATGGCGAGCGTTCACAAAAAAATATGCTGAGGTTTTTCAATGACTGCTTTTAATTACCTGTGCTGTCGGTTTTTCTAGCTTATCTTATGAAAAAATAAGATCAAAAAATATAAAAAAAATACTTCTTTCCATCAATCAACCGCTACGAAAAGAATGATGGTAGTCTATTAAAAAAATTAAAAACTTCCAGCTATCTGTCTTTAAATAAAAGAAATAATAATAATAACATAATTTACTTTGAATTTTACTTGAAAAGTTTTAAAGGGTTTTATGCATATGGACAACTCAAATCCATAGAAATAGACAAAAGGTTATATGAACTTTACTTCAAAAGGTCAGTTAATTACACTTTCCAAAATATTTAATAGAAAATTCTCCGCACATAAATTATTATACATAAATAATCAATAAATTAAAGGAAACTTCGTGGAAAATAAAATTTACTCGAAACTAATAAATGGCGGAAATGGAAAACCGAGGCATATGTATTAAATTTTAACAACAAATTTACAAAAACTAACTAGAGCGTTTCTGAAGTTAATAAACATTGTGAACACTTTCTAATTGCCAGGAATTATTGACTATTACCACATTTGTTTCAATTTAAGAATTGCCGCCGGGGACATTATTAAGGCATCACATTTATTAAGGCAGGACATTATTAATAAATCATCGAACTATAGAAAAATCATAGAACTCCATACAAGTCGCGACAAATAATTAGTTTTTTTTTATTTTTATGCTGTTCGAGTGTGTAAAACTAAGTACTGACTTAGTAACAGAATGTTTTTATACACTGAAACAGTTTAGTAGCTATAGAGAGAATCCTAGAAGGATGTAATCATCCTTCTGCTAGCTGTAGTAGCCATTGGGGCCGGGCATACGCCTTGTAACATTCATAGTACACGAGTGACCTGGGTTCGATCCCCGATGCAGGTACTACTAAAATTGTAATATTTTTGGATATTTCGAAATTGTTTTGGTAGTTCATTAAATATTATTATGAGTATGTAATAGGGGCTATTATCAAGAAAGATATTAAGAAAGCTATTAATTCCCGCAGACTCTAGAATTTTTCCGTGTTTCTAACACTCGAAAATTTGAAAAATTATTTCATCATTTCAGCCTATCAGAAGTCCACTGCTGAACATACAACATAGGCCTCCCCCGTAGATTGCCACAAAAGTTCGTTGCTCTCATTTCGGGGGTTAGGTTAGGGTTAAATAGAAATGTCCTCTGATGAGGAGTGTTTGTACGATGTAAATAATAAAAAAAAATCGTTTTTGATTATTAAAATCCACGATTCTTCATTTTATTGGACATTCATATTTCTATATAATAACGGAAACAGTATTAGTATATAGTGTATTATCTATGAACATTATTTTTAATGGTGCCTCGTGCGTCATTTTTGAGGTTTTCTGCCAAGACCATTAACAAGTGTCATAATGCCGCATTTTTTAAAATATTTACTGCCACTTAATTACAATAACAAACTAAGCTATTTTATTTTTAATGTAATCTTCTATTTGTTTCTAAAATTTTAATAGTTGTCTATAAAATTGCAATTTTAAGCGCTCATTTACAAAGTGGCTGAAAACATCGTCAGGTGAAACATGTTTCAGACATGCAAGTTTATGTCAGAGAATATAATATATAGGTATATGTCGGGTGTCAGAGGAATAAAAATATTTCGGGGACATGTGAAGTTCGAGCAGCGTAGGGGACTCCCCTCGGCTCAAACCCCTCTAAGAAAATAAGAGGAGTCCTGTGCTCAGCAGTGGGACATTTATAGGCCTTTACTTTTCCTTACTTTTACATTTGATGTTACTTAATTTTACAGAGTAGAATAGCACTTTCCTCTTTCGTATCGAGGTGCCGAAAAACGAGCCTATGTTCAGCAGTGGACTAGTGATAGCCGGAAATGATGATGATGATGATGATGATATGTGATTTGAGAACTGACACATCCTAATGTATTGTTGTAATATATGACATGTTCTTGATCACAATTTTGACGTATTTTTAAAAAACCTAAATCTACGCGGACGTACTGCGGGCTTCATCTAGTTAACTATAAGAATTACGGTTTTTCAAAAACCACAATTATTCAATTTTCAAATGTAATCTCATAACGCTCATTTCACACTCATCACTCTGAAAAAAATCGTATCGAGGTTCAAATATTTCGAGTCATTTCCATTTCAGATGAAAAATATTTTTCTTAATAACTACAAGTATTAGACTTTTGATAAGAAATAGAATACCAGTATATCAAATTCCGGACACGATAAAAAAACCCAGTCTCGATCAGTCTTGACATGTCGGGTGTCAAGCTCTATCTCACGCCGCTTCGCACCATGAGAAGTGCAAATGTGAAATTAGTACTAGCGTAATTCCAATAATAAATAATAATGCAGTCTTTGCTACGAAAGCGTTAAGTTAGATGGTGCCTTAAGCCCAATGCAATAAAGCGCCCTAGGAACATTGCAATAAAGCGCACTTCTTGGTCTGTAATATATTCATCTGTATAAAAATACTTGTGCATGCATACACATAATTTATCGGGATTGAAAATTACAATAAACAATTTAAGAGACGCCAACCCTGGGAACAGAAGTTAGATTGCTCGCATGTTATGAAATTTGAAACTAGCCCGCGACGGGGAAAAAAGTATAATAATTTGTACACGAGTTTTATTCAGTTGCTTCGTCTAGACTCTTCTTTAGTCTGAGTTGACAGGTAACTTGTTACACTGAGATTAAAGTTATTAAAAACATAAGAAAAAATAAGTATAGAATAAACACTTAGTATCCATACTAATATTATAAACTCTCTATGTCCTTATGTTTGTTTGTTACCTTTTAACAGTTCAACCGCTGAACGGATCTTGGCGAAATCTGGCACAGAAATACGATAGTTTGCGTTCTGGTGACGGTATGCTGTTTATCGCGGAAAATGAAATAGTTCCCACGGGATATTTAAAATCTAAATCTAAATTTTGGGCATCGGCTAGTGTTGAATAAACCTTGATTTATCCGATAACTAAACTGCAAAAAAACGTAATTATAGTGAATATAACTATAGCAGTATACAGGTGAAAGAACGTTATTGAATTTGTTCTGTTCAAAGTCAAAGTCAAAATGTCTTAACAGTTTAGGCTTGTATACAGCTCTTATGAATGTCAAAATCTACAAAGGTTCAAAAAATAAGACCTTCTCAGAGAAGAATGCAGATGACACGTTTACAACCTTGAATATCTATTGGAATACCAGTTAAATTAACAGTACTAGAGACTGTTCTGGAATTTCTTAATCTTACATAGTTACAAGCAGCGTGCCTTATTTAAGACGTAAAAGAATTCATAAACGAATTCCAGCAGCTTTTCGCGATTCTACATAATATCAATCTACTCGTAATTATATATTAAGTGATAAAATTCCTAAAACATACAAATAATATTCATTGACTTTCTATGATAAAAACCGGTCCTCAAGATGCTGTTTAATTCCATCATCCATAGCGACGCTATGTTGCAAGCGTGGAGTAAATGCGTGGTAAGAATAGGGCAATTCTTTAAAGGGTCAGAATGCCTTCTTGAAGAACGGTCGACCAATGACGCTGCTGAGCCGCGTTTACTTGCTGCTTTCGACAGTCATTACTAATCGTCTCGCAAACAGACTTGACGACTTCCAGCCTCTTGACAAGCCGGTTTTCGAAAAGGCATAGATCACATACATTCTCTTTGCCAGATTGTAGAGTAGATCGAGGAGTACAATCTACCGCTACGACTGGCGGATGTGGACTATGGGAAATCCTTTCATTACGACGAAATTTGGACAGTGCTACCGTCACTTAAGAGGTGCCTGATTGTTTGTCGGTATATCGAAGTGCTGCAGTATTGGTACAGTAAAGCTATGATGGCTATCAGACAGTGGCGTAACCACACCGCTGAGGTACGCAAATTCATCGGATGGGACCCTCTCTCAATAAAGAAGCTCAACCAATTGTACCAATTGTAGCGTCTTTAAACTATTGGATTGAAATAACAATTTAATTTTTAGTCAAAATTTTTATTATTTAATAAAAATTCGGGCAGTATGTTTAGCAAGTGTGAATAACAACATCAAAATTCATAATAGGTCAGGCCATTAAATGTTCGATAGCTAATTTGAGTAACAACTAGCCAGAGGCTCCATCCGGCCTCTGGCATTCCGCTCGTCCTGCCACCCTATTATTACGCAACTGCTACCAGAGTACAGAACCAGACTACGAAACCATTCAAGTTTGTAAGACAGGGCTATGTCGTATTACCAAAACTCTTCCCCGCTTCGATGGAAGATGTCTTCAAGCTTTCTCTTTCAATGGATATGATATTAACATCAATGACGAATACATCACTCACTTTCAACTTTCACATAGTCATTATGACATGACCGCTAAAGTTGCCCTAAATAGTACCCAAAGGTAAGTCTTAAGATGAAAATGGGCGTGTCGAAGATCATATCTAACGTCCATGTCCACACTTGTACCGATTTTTGTTGGGAACTCTACGCTCGAAGTTGTTAACGAATATGTATATCTAGGACATTTTGTCGAACTACTTCAACCTAGACCAAGAGGTTAATTGACGGATCTAACTCGGCTGACCGGCGTTCGGTCGAGTATTGGGGTAATGTCTTAAATTTAAAGTCTCGAACCAGTGCGTTTTGTCAGTGATGACATATGGAACGAGAGGTGGCTTCTCACTGCACTGCAGCCCCCCCCCCCCGCGTAAAAAAGACATACCCGCGCAGATCCCGTATTGTGCCGCGCGCTCGGACGTTTCCACAGTAATAGTTACTAGGTCATACTGAACTCGAGTATGTGAACCGGCTCTTACAATTAGAGGAAATAATTTATTACTTTTTTAATTTAAATTTATTCATAACTAATTTAAAATCGAAGTGATACAATTTTTTTAACGTATTTCAAAATAGGGATGCTCAATATAATGTTTATTCTTTATAATTGTTACCTATTTAAATTTTATGTTCTTTTTGTAGAAATCTTTTTGATGTCATAAAAATGCCGGCATTTAGATGAAACATATTTCTGGAATTTAGACATATCGATTATATACAAACAATATGAAAATGTAATACAATACACACAAACACACGCACACACATATTTCTATTTATCTATCAGTAATTAAAAAGTATTTCAAGCGCAAGTATTTCTGTAAAATAAAATCGCGAGAATAAGCAATAGGGGAAAGACATATTTTTTTACTTTTTGATGAATTTTGCAATTGTTCAAAAACAATATTCCTATCTTCAGGCATATATTTAAATGATGTGAATAGAAGTAACATAAAATTACAAACATATTCCTCATTGGCGCATATTGTCTCTGTTATTTTAGCATATTCTACACTCTGAGCTTTGAGCCTCTACCAGTTCTGCTAATTGGCGGATAATCGCCCGAAAAGCGGGTATTTTGACGATAAATCGATACAGCGGGTAATTTGGCGGGTAAAACCGGATATTTTGTGGTACACGATGTAAATTCATAAAAATTTGGCTATTGTTTATTTAATTCAATGCCTGCAATGCTATCTAAAAATTAATATTGTCGTTGGATTCAACCTACTGCTGATACGTTGGAAACGGAACTGTGATAAACAAGTTAGCTTAAGCTAAGTTAGTTTTATTACAATGATTTAATTTTCATTCGATACAACAAATTGGTTCGATTAATAGGCCCCGTAAAAAATACCATTTCGGGTAATTTGTGCTTGAAGGAGAGTGAAAACGTGTATTCTTGCGCCGCCGACGGACGACCGGCCCGCGCGGACTCGTTTTTAGCAAACACATTGTCATTACAATCATTTTTAGTTGGCGTTCTTCCTTTTACAATTTTTTTCATTTTATTTTTACGATTCGCCATGATGTGTCTTTTCGACAAAAAAGTAATACATCCACACCCCATCGTAGCCAGCGGGTGACTGAACGCAAGGCAGCGCGAGTACAGTTCATTTGGTATTGGTTAAAACAAGAGTTTTGTCTTCCTTGTTTTGAATTTTTTTGTGGATTCTCTTGGTGCTTGCGACAAAACAAGAAAGTACTAAATTTTGCGCTCTAAGTATATATTTTGTTTTTGATCAAAATTTTGTAGCTACAAAAATTGTGTCTTACAGATTCATTAATATTTCAAAATTGCATTAAGGGAAAAATGTAAAATTAATGAGTAACTTGTTTCTAGGATTCAGTGAAAATGTCCCACTGCTGAGCACAGGCCTCCTCTTCTCATTTCTGAGAGGGTTTTGGAGCTGGGAATAGTCCGCCGCGCTGCTCCAATGCGGGTTGGCGGACTTCGCATCTCTTCGAAATATTTTTAATTTCTCAGACATGCGGGTTTCCTCACGATGTTTTCCTTCACCACCGAGCCCGTGGTAAACCAGCACTTAAAATTGCAATTAACAATTTTAGTGGTGCCGGCACCGGGAATCGAACCCAGGTCACTCGCGTGCTATGAAATTTAAAGCGAGCGCCAGGCCCCTGAGCTACCATGCGCGCCTGCGGAATTACCAAAAAATAGAAGTACTTTTGGATTTTCTGTTCATTGGATTTACATTTCCTTTACATTTTTAATGTAACTACTGAGTTTTAATAGAAATCATTTATTGCCTGCCTACCTCGCCTGCTTAGAATACAAAAAATCTCTCAATAAAATGTGTGACTTATTTAATCTATTCAATGTTTTACTTTATTGAACTTGAAACATGAACTTTATCGAAACGCGTCACACAGAAATGTTCCGGGTGCATTTGTTATGGGCAGACGTTGCACTTACTATCAAGTGAACGTTTTGCTGATTCCGTCCCTTTATCCTACAAAAAAAATGTAGTTCCTACTCAACTTCCCCGAACTGCTTAATATGTATACAGATAAAACGTTACCATTAACGTACAACATATAACTCCATAGTTAACGGAGTAAATGGAGAGAAATATTTTATATTTCTTTGACTCTCTATTGTCAATTACTTTTTCTATTGCGGCATTACTGTTCAAATAGGTTTATGAATGTTACTTGCATAGTTGACGACCGCGTGGCCTATTGGTTAGACTACCTGAATACCACCCCGCAGGTCATGGGTTTGAATCCCAATCGGAGCAAAAACACAAATTGTAGGTTTTCGGGCCCTGTTGTGTTGTAAGTAATTATCCTTTTGTCTTTGTCACTAAACTAGACTTCCTCTGATGTTATCGCATGAGCGTTACATCGGGCACAGTTAGGTTGAGCCCAGTGAGTGCCCCGTGCTTACGCGTACACTTGTGGCGCTAAAATATTTCTTGCGCCTTTGCTAACTTCCAACAATATTGGGTAGTTGCCACTGTGGTCGAAAATCGGCCAGGAAAACATCATTACCTGTATAGTTAACTAGCTAGGTCCGCGAGTTAGCGTGGAGTTTAAGATTTTTAACACATATGTAACCAGCCTCCGCGGTCAATTTTCGTGGATAATGCTTAGAACACTTGCCTTCGACCACGCAAGGCAATAACGGTGGTCGCCAACACTTGGATAGTTCCGTATTCGCCACTTCTTTCCAAAACGGTTTTTGTAATTTTCATCTGCAGTGGATTGTATCTCAATGATGCGAAGTCTAATTGCTTCGTTGTGAAAGATTAAGTCTTCTGGCTCGCAGCATTGTAAACAACATTGGAAAATTGGTCCCACGATTTAAAATTACATAACGAAGCAATCATCAATCACAAATTTGATAAACGCTTTGTTAGCGTACATCTTCGAAGGCAACTAGTCAAAACTCGCATGGAAAGGACCGCGCAGTTGAATCAGCTGTCAGAGGATAATGAAAGAAGACAGAAAGTGTATATATGTATATTTATAAAGCATTTATTGTCACAGAACTGTCACGCATACAAAATCATATAAGGTTTGTTTCTGCCATGTATCGCAGATGGCGTTGCATACGGAAAATATGAGAAACTGAATTTTGTTCATAGTTTGTATTTGTGTTTTTTTTTTGGTGTATGTTTTAATAGTTATTCTGCTATTCGGGGCTGAGATAAATCCAACAAATCTAACATCATAAAAATCGGTCCAGCCATTCTTGGGTTATAAACAGTGTGACTAACCCGACTTTGTTTTATATATATATATAGATTATAATTGTTGAATGTTGAAATTTTTCATAACTATTAAAGTTCTATGGCCTTGAGCATGTCGCACTTTGGGAAAATATCACATAGTATGCTATCCGTGTGAGAAAAAGGAGCCGATGTCGTGGTCTACTCCAGCTGTGTGTAACATCTATGCCAGAGTTTTGTTTAGTGTCATAGCGAAGCAGATGCTGACAGGAGGTCATATTGACACAATATATTTATTTTGTCGAGACAATGGTTTACATCTGTGCTAGGATCCGATAGGTAGCCTTGTAGTCAAGTTATTATTAGTTTATACATCGACCAAAATCATCATCATCATCATCATTTCAGCCTATCTTGGTCCACTGTTGAACATAGGCCTCCCCCGTAGATTGCCACAAAGCACGGTCCTGAGCCACCTGCATCCATCGACTTCCCGCAAAATCACGGGGGGGGGGGGGGGCTACACTGCGTTTGCCGGTACGAGGTTGCCACTCTGGAACCTTTCTTACCCATCGGTTATCGGTTCTACTGGCTATATGACCGGCCCATTGCCACTTCAGCTTACTAATCCTTAGGGCTATGTCGGTTACTTTAGTTCTGCTGCGGATATCATCGTTACGGATTTTATTCACGCAGAGAAACTCCGAGCACAGCTCTTTCTAGCGTAGCACCGCCCAAGTTTCGACGGAATCAAACGCTTTTTCATATTCTTTCCACATACGCCAGACATAGCGGGAGATTGTAATCTTCGGTCTTTTGTACAATCTGGCGAAGGGTATGTATGTACCAAATACCAAAATAACTCATATAAATATGTTGATTTTGCCAAAAAACGAAAATTACAAAATCCGACGCGGTAAGTAGCGCTGTGATCGTGTGGCAGTAAAGTTTCATACTTAAATTTAATTCAGAAATCAAGCTAATTGCATCCCATACCGCAACGGGCAGAACTACGTATTTCATATACATACATATATAATTTTCCACTTAAGTTCCGTTAAACCTGTTGCCGTTACAATATTTAACTTGTTTAGATTCAACAGTAAAATGAAGGCTACACCAACTTTTGATATAATTTCGAGTGGGGGAAGTCCAGACGCACTCCGTTTATTAGTTTATTTACAAATGTACTTTATAGATTCGGCGCTGTTACATATTTCAACATTTGGTTGGTTAGTAACTTGCTAAATGCATTAGCGATGTCCTGTCGATACGATATATTGTTTCCTTTATAATTGATGACATCAATACAGTTTTAGCTAGACAGATTTGTGGAGCGTGTTTTAAAAATCTGCGAAGCGGCCTTACTGTAACTTATTCGATATGGATATAACATAGTGCGTCTTAAAATTCTAGAGTATATCATGTATTTGTATAGGACTACCTCACATTTTTGGGATAGGAAATACCGTTTGCGCTTCTCAATGTACAATAACATAGCTTGGCGGTGATTACCTCATTCCCAGGGGTTATCATCATCTATGTATTCTTTAATTAAATATTAAAAAATAAACTAGAAATACAATTTACAAATACAGAAATATGTGCTTCCCTGAGATCTCCCTTCTTTTCCACCATAACGTTTCATATTTTATTTAATTCAGCGGAAATACTAGCATTTGTCCTATTTTATGATCGGAAAGCCCTATTTTATGCACTGAATAATGAGCATTTTGTATTTAATTTTTTTTTTATTAAGTGAACTTGATTATAAAAGTCCACCTGATGTAAAGTGCAACGTCTACCCATAACAAATGCTACTCGTATGTCACCCAGAACATTTCTGTGTGACACTACACTGCGCCCGTCACCCTGAGATATCAGTTCTTAAGTCTCATATGCCCAGTGATTACGCTAGCTCTCAGTGCCCTTCAAACCGAAACACAGTAATGTTTGCACACTACTGCTTCACGGCAAAATAACGGGCCCTGGGGTGGTACCTACCTAGACGGATTCCTGCATAGGAATCCTACCACCAGTATATAATATGGATTATTATTTGGTATGGTATTGAATTAATGCTTATTGAAATAATGCTCCAACGAACATTTAGCAAAAAAGACAATTTGGTCAATGTGCAAAACCTATATTTCAAGAGTTATTTAAAGATCTTAAAATATTACCTTTTCCGTGTCTTTATATCAAACAAGCGGCAGTATTCATAAAAAGAAATCCAACATTCTTTAAACGTAACCACGAGCTTAGCAACAGAGTTATGCGCAGGCATATTATTCAGAAGAACATACGAGTATTATAGAGCCGTTGTAGCTCTGGGGCTAGGCGCTCACTTTAAATTTCATAGTACGCGAGTGACCTAGGTTCGATTCCCGGTGCCGGTAGCACTAAAATTATTAATTGCGATTTTAAGTGTCGATTTACCACGTGCTCGGCGGTGAAGGAAAACATCGAGGGGTACTTGCAGTCTGAGGTATAATAGATATTTCGGAGACATGTGAAGTCCGCCAATCCGCATTGAAGCAGCGTGGCGGCCTCTTGCCGGCTCCAAAATCGTTTAAAAAATGAGAGGAGGCCTATGCTCAGCAGTGGGATATTTATGGGCTGTTACTTTACTTACGTTTTTATTAATGAGAAACTTTTCACGCCAAGATGCCGGCTAGAACTTGTTAAGAAAAATGCCTATTTTATGTGTATCTAAATGCTATCTAAATGCTATTAAAATAAAATAAAATTGGCTCCTAGATAACTGTTTTTACTCTATAGAAGAATTCCTCAAATACCTAAAGAACGGTGTAACATAATTTTAAATTGACGTACATACATAAGATCACGACTGTATCCCATAAGGGGTAGTCAGAGACTGGGCACTAACTGCAAAAACAGATGACCGCCACAATCCACGTTTCACCAAAACAATATAAAGCACTTGGTGTGATAGGTTGTGAGCCCATCGCCACCATGCGCTGTTGGGTGCACAGTGCAGTTTAATTCCTTACTCGCCTTTTACGAGATCCATTGGATGAGATGGAGTGGTAGTATTCTTTTAAAGTGCCGCAACCACACGGCTTAAATTGAATGTAATAGAAATCTATTATTTTTGATATTTACATATTGAATAATTGTGATCAAATGTAATTGATTTAAGCATTTGTAATTTCATAATCCATTGATAAAATTTATATAGCAAAAAAATAAAGAATGCCGTGTGGTAGCGGTTTAAGAGAATCTACCACCCCATCTCATTCCGTGGGTGTCGTAAAAGTCGACAGAGTGAAAATTAAAACCAGAAGATGGGCAGCAGCATCTTTCTGGAACATAAGAATAAATAAACTGCAGTTGCCAACACGCTTGTCAAGCGTGGCAACTATGGCAAAATCCCCCCAAAAAAGAGCTACAAACTTTTGTAGCAATATATGGAGGCCTATGTTCAGCAGTGGACTAGTGATAGGCTGAACTGATGATGATGATGAATAAGTTTAATATTATATTTGCATGCCCGGACTTAGGCTGAACCAATTTTTTTATTCTTTATTGAATCTTACAATAAGTAAAGGAACAAAAGGCGGACTTAATGCTAAAAGAATAGAATATTATTAAATAAATAAACTTATATACAGTCACATACATACACATACCTAAATACTATATGATATAATATACGAATACGATACTACTAATGATATATAAATAATACATATTATGTACTTCCTACTTTAAAATTATGACCTTATTTAATAAACAAAAAAATATAAAAAATTAAAAAATAAACCCTCTTCGGTACGAAACTCATCCCATATTTTCCAGTAATTGTATGCTGTCAGTGCTCTCGGAAATCTCGTGGTTTTTTTTATAGAATATGGGGCAAACGAGCAGGTGGCTCACGTGATGGTAAGTGATCACCGCCGCCCATGAACACCTACAATAACAGAGTGATAGCAGATGCGTTGCCGGCCTTTTAAGAAAGGAATAAGCTCTTTTCTTGAAGGTCCCTAAATCGTATCGGTCCGGAAAAACCGCTGACGGCAGCACATTCCATAAAGTGCATGTGCGTGGCAGAAAATTCCGCGATTGTTCATCGACCGTTTTTCATACATAAATGCGCTCCAAGGTCTGCATACCATATGGGTATTAACAATTTCGTGCAAGACATAATCTTCATTCAGGCTTAAGAAATTGGACACCGATTAAATGATCGACGTCATCAGGACGTAGGTTTCCAAGCAGCCATGAAAATGTGTTTGCGCGGGATAATCCATGTTTTTGCCATTCCACGCTAAACATGTAACATAGAGCTGCATCAAACATTATCTCTTTGAGATAAAACATAATCTCTTTGATTAACGATTTGCGAGTGGTAAATGATTCTGTACAAGATAATTATAATTATTATGTTATAAAAAAGAATTGAAATCATCCCCGGTACAATACCGCCTTCAGGGATGATTTTTCAAAAACGTTGAAACACTATATTTCTTACCAAATGAATTAATATGAACTTATGTATCGCTAACTAAAGAAATACTGTCATCCCCTTCTTCATATAATTTTTCTGCTATACGATCCTTTTCCAAAATCCAATTTATATATACCAAAATTCATCGAAATTGGCTCAGCAGTTTAGGCTTCAAAACGTAACAAATAGACAAACAACTGTCTGTTTGTCTCTCCAACTCTGTCTGTACAGAGTTACTATCACATTCATAATATTAGTGGAACTTGAAAACTCGAAATTCGGAACGAAAAAAGTTCACAACTAATAAACCTGCAAAAAAAATTTTGGAACCCAAATTTTTATACTACATTTAAGCCCGAATGTCCAAAAAATATTAATCGAGGAGATATTAAGAGACGTAAATCGAATATTAAATTCCGCTCGCCTCGATTCGTAAACGACGGCTATAAATCAATTCGCGCGAGTTGAGCGATAAAATTGTGTACAAATTTCCCTCGGAGGAAATAAGTTGTTTTGAAGAATTATCTCGACTTTCTCGCATGTCGGATAAAGTTATTGTAGCAATATTTCCAGACTATTACACAAAAAAACTTGCACGAGTTGTTACACACTTATTATGGTCGGATTGGTTGGCGCTGTAACTGAGCGATGTGTCGTGGATTTGAATCTTGGACGTGTGAAAAATTGTGTGGCACCATACTGCATTTAACAGTGGCAGAGCCACGCAACAGCTTATGCTGCTGCATGAATGGGCCGGCTCGACCGGGGAAGTACCACCACACAGAATACCGGCGTGAAGTAGAAGTAAAACATACTTCTGCGTTTCGTCTGGTGAGTGATGGTAACCGGAAGCCCAACCCTCCCTCAAAGGCCCGCAACGCACCCGCGATTCCTCTGGTATTGTGGTTGTTCATGGGCGGTGGTGATCACTTACCACCAGGTGAGCCATTTGCTCGTTTGCCCCATCTCCTATTAAGAAAAAAAAACTGCGCTCGCCACTCATAGACATCAGTTCTTAAGTCTCATATGCCCAGTAGTTACATTGGCTATCAGTACCCCCAAACCGAAACCCTACATTGTTTGCACACTACTGCTTCACGGCAGAATAACTGGCACTGCGGTGATACCTACCTAGATGGATTCCTTTGTATCTTGCAAGTGCTATTTATGTCTGTATAACGCACCTATTATACAAGATAATTTGTAGTATAGAGCACCGTTTAAAAATGTTTTACTAAGTATGTCGTATTATATAGCATTGACTTGGGTTTAAATTTACTTTATATGAATTAATATGAACACACAACAAAATAAAACAGGTTAAAGATGTTTTGTTTATTAACACTAATGTATATGAATAAGAATTCACAAAGAAAATCCAAATACAGAGTTATCTTAACTTTATCGCATGTCGAACAAAATTGTTGTAACAATATTTCCAGACTTTTACACAAAAAACTTTCACGAATTGTTAGACACTTTTTGTTTTACGGAGCAATACCTACAGTACAGATACAGATATATTACAGATAATTTGGCATGTGGTGGCGGTTTAAGAGAATCTACCATCTCATCCCATGGAAAATGAAAATCAGGAGATGGGCAGCAGCAGCTTCATTTATTTATTTATTTATTTATTCTTCATTGATTACACCTTAAGCTAAAGGCTACAATGGGCGGACTTAATGCCTTGTGGCATTCTCTACCAGTCAACCCTGGTTGATAGTGAAAAAAAGAAAAAAATGGCAGGTGCTATATATTTAAAAGAAAGATGATATAGTAACCTAAGATCCTCATCATCATCATCATCATCATTTCAGCCTACCATAGTCCACTGCTGAACATAGGCCTCCCCCATAGATTGCCACAAAACACGGTCCTGAGCCACCTGCATCCATCGACTTCCTGCAAAACCGTGTAGGTCGTCGCTCCATCTAGTGGGGGGTCGCCCTACACTGCGTTTGCCGGTACGAGGTTGCCACTCGAGAACCTTTCTTCCCCAACGGTTATCGGTTCTCCGAGCTATATGGCCGGCCCATTGCCACTTCAGCTTGCTAATCCTTAGGGCTATGTCGGTTACTCTAGTTCTGCTGCGGATAACATCGTTACGGATTTTATCTCGCAGAGAAACTCCGAGCATAGCCCTTTCCATAGCTCGCTGAGCGATTCTGAGCTTCCTCATGCGGCCTGCAGTGAAGGACCACGTCTCGGTTCCATATGTCATCACTGGCAACACGCACTGGTTGTACACTTTTGTTTTGAGGGATTGCGGTATACTCGACGAGAAGATGTGACGCAGTTTCCCGAACGCTGCCCAGCCGAGTTGGATCCGTCGATTGACCTCTTGGTCGAAGTTGGACCTACCTAGTCGGACAATCTGTCCTAGGTATACATATTCGTCAACAACTTCGATCGTAGTGTTCCCAACAATAACCGGTATAGGTGTGACATGGACGTTAGACATGATCTTCGTCTTGTCCATGTTCATCTTAAGACCTACCCGTTGGGAGACACTATTGAGGTCATTGAGCATAGCGCTAAGGTGCTCCAGCGATTCTGCCATTATGACTATGTCGTCGGCAAATCGAAGGTGAGTGATGTATTCGCCATTGATGTTGATACCGTATCCTTTCCAGTCCAGTAGCTTGAAAACATTTTCCAATGCAGCGGTGAAGAGTTTCGGGGATATTACATCACCCTGTCTTACACCTTTCTGCAATTGGATCGGTTTCGTACTCTGGTTCTGTACTCGGATAGCCATCGTAGCATTGGTATACAAGCACTGCAACGCATCGATATACCGACAGTCAATTCGGCACCGCTGAAGCGACTCTAGCACCGCCCAAATTTCGACGGAATCGAAGGCTTTCTCATAGTCCACATACGCCAGACATAGCGGAAGATTGTACTCTTCGGTCTTTTGTACAATCTGGCGAAGGGTATGTATGTGGTCTATGGTACTATAGCCTTTTCGGAATCCGGCTTGTTCGGGAGGCTGGAAGTCATCAAGTCTGCTTGCGAGACGATTCGTTATGACTCTCGAAAACAGCACCTGGACGCGGCTTAGAAGCGATATCGGTCTATAGTTCTTCAAGAGGGCGTTATCGCCCTTCTTGAAGAACAGGACAACCACGCTTCTACTCCACGCTTCCGGCGTAGCGCCGCCCCGGATGACGGAATTAAAGAGCTTCTGAAGGACTACTAGTATCGGCTTTCCACCCGCTTTCAGAAGCTCTGCTGTGATTCCATCTTCACCCGGCGCTTTGCCATTCTTAAGCTGTTTGAGAGCCATACTAATCTCGCTCAGACTGACGTCCGGGATATCATCGGAATAGTGTCGGACGAGACTTGCTCTTGGGTCGTTACTCACACTAGTGTGTGGCTCCAACGACGATGTGTACAGCTGTCCATAAAATCTCTCGATCTCACTCAAAATCTCTGCTCCAGCGGAAATGACGCCACCGCTTTCGGTCCTCAACTTAGTCAGTTGGCTCTTTCCGGCAGACAGATCCCTGGCAAAAACCTTGGAGCCTTGGTTTCGCTCTATCGCTTCCTCAATACGAGCTGTATTGAAGTTGCGAAGGTCTCGCCGCATACATTTGGAGATCTGTCTGTTCAGTTGCCGATATGCTGACGCATCAGTTGAGGACTGTAGCCTCATTTCTCGCCTAGCCTCCATGAGATTAAGAGTGTGGTCGGAGAGTTTCTGGATCTTTTTTGTGCGGTGGGTCTTGCAAAACTTTGCCCCCACCGCATGGACAGTTTCCACGAGCCTCTCGTTCATATCATCCACTGTAACGCAATCTTCCAGGCACTGAAAACGATTTTGCAACTCGAGCTGGAAGCTTTCGGGGTTTTGGATAAGGGCACGAGATGGACGGAGCGTGGACTTCACCAGACGCGACCTCTCCAGCTTTACGTTCAGGTTCAATGTGCCTCTTACCATTCGGTGATCACTGCCGGTTTTCACCCTAGCGATCACAGAGACATCATTGAACAGGTGTCGTTTGGTCGTCATGATGAAGTCGATCTCATTTTTGGTGGAACCGTCCGGGCTCATCCAGGTCCACTTTCTGTGGGGCCGCTTTTGAAAGAAGGAGTTCATCATAAAGAGTCCCTCCTTCTCCATAAAGTCGGCCAGCTGTTGGCCCCTTTGGTTCCGTTGCCCTATTCCAAATTGCCCCACTACCAGCTCATCGTCTTTTTTCATGCCCAGCTTCGCGTTAAAGTCTCCCATCAACACCGTGTAGTGAGTTTTGGAGGAATGTATGGCTCTTGATATGTCCTCATACATTACCTCCACCTCATCATCAGGATGTGCCGAGGTAGGTGCGCATACCTGTATGACCTTCAGCGGATACCGTTTGGTTATTCTGAGTATAAGGTATGCAACCCTAGTCGACACACTCCCGATCTTGACAACGTTGCTAATGAGAGACTTGTGGACGATAAACCCGACACCTCCTTGGGACAGATGGTCGCCCTCCCGGTGGTAGAACAAGTTACCGGATTCAAGGATTACCGTGTCCTCCCCCTGTCTTCGGACTTCAGATAATCCTATAATATCCCAACGTAACTTGCTCACCTCCTCTTCCAGTTCCAAGATCTTCTCGTCGGTCCTCAGCGTGCGTGCGTTGAATGTTGCCAGGTCCAGTCGTCGGTGGTGGTAGCAAGATCTCCTCCTCCGGAGATTCTTCGCACCCCCTGCCCCGCCGTTACCATGACCGCTACCGTAGCCAGGACTAGCGGGGCCGCCGGAGACTAGGGGCCGTTGTGTTGCAACTCTCATTTTGGGGGGATTTGCCATAGTTGCCACGCTTGGCAGGCGGGTTGGCAACCGCAGTTTGTTTATTTTGATGTTCCAGGAAGACGCTGCTGCCCATTTCCTGGTTTTCATTTCCCTCTGTCGACTTTTACGACACCCACGGGATGAGATGGGGAGGTAGATTCTCTTATGCCGCTACCACACGGCAACCTAAGATAATAAGTAAATAATCAATATATAAATAATAAAAAATATATAAATTGATACTTACCAAACATACCAAACTAACGAATATATATTTACATATATACAGCATACATATATATATATATACACACATACATATACATATACATAAATATACATCCATACATATACATACACATAATATAAAATTATGATTAATATAACTTAAATAAATAACATACACAAATAGATAAATGTGAAAAAATCAAATCTGCCAAATGTGATCCTTCTCAAGATAATATTCCCGAACTAATCATTTAAAAATGTTCTTATTGGGTGCTTTTTTGATATCATCGGGGAGGGCGTTCCAGAGCAGTATAGACTGCACAACAAAAGAAGAGCTAAAGAATGCAGAAGTATGCTGCGGGATCGAGCAACTTTGGCTAAATTCCCTCAAAATGAGAGCTACAAACTTTTGTGGCAATCTTTGGGAAAGGCCTACGTTCAGCAGTGGACTGGTGATAGGCTGAATTGATGGTGATGATGATAAATATTGGGATAGAAACATCCTCAAACAAAGATGAGACGCTCACAAGCTTACTTCACTTTTTAATGCACTTGAGTATTTCCTTAGCCAATATCAACCTATTGCGCATGTTAGTTAAACAGATTGTCTGAATTGAAACTTTCTACAATTTTTTTTATCAAATAAAGTGACGAAACGGGCAAAACGTTCACCTGTACACGTTCACTAGCTGTCAGTGCCTTTTAGACCGAAACACTGTAATGTTTGCACACTACTGTTTCACGGCAGAATAACTTTCCCGGGGGAAAAGAATCCTACCACCAGTTAATTCAATGTTTTTCTGTAACAAAAACATTAATCTTAAGATATTTACCATTGAGGGAAAAATGTGAATAAAAATTTAAATTTAAATATATATTTTTATACAATATTAAGAAAGATGTTACACACCGACAAAAAACACTATAAAGAAATATAATATATAGGTAGATTATTGAACATGACAATTCAATTCAAATTACAACTTCCCGAGTAACTCAATTATTGGCACTACGCAAAAATATAAAGGTAACCTAGATCTAGACTGATGTACTCGACACCGGCAGTTTCTTAAATTAAAAATCAACAGTACGGGGAAAGAAATGTTTATTTTCTACTTGACACGATACACGTTGCGGTTCTACAAGCAACGCTTGTTTATCTGACGTGCTCTGGGATAAATGTAGTCCAAAGACGAACTGTTTTTTTCTTTATATAAACAGACATATACGACGTGTATGATGATGTTCTCCTAGCCGATTTCGACCACGGCGACAACTTCCGACTACTGTCGAGAGCCATCAACTGCGCAAGAGATATTATAGTGCCACAAGTGTACGCGCAAACACAGAGGCACTCACTCGTCCCAACCTACCCGCGCCCGATGTAACGCTGATGCGATAAGATTGGAGGTAGGCTAGGATGCAGTGTCAGAAACACGGGGACAATCACAACACAACCAGACCCGAAAACCAACAGTTTATGTTTTAGCACAAATGTTGGCTCCGGCTGGGATTCGAACCCAGGACCCGCGGCTTAGAAGTCAGGCTCTCTGACCACTGAGCCACGCGGTCGTCAAGACGTGTATATATGTGATTTAATATTCACATTCGATTAGTTTGCGATTGGAGTTTTCGATTATTATCTTTCAAAAATGAGATAGTGAGTGTACTTAAGCTGAGCGTTGTGCAGAATGGTAGGCCCGGTGGAAATGACCGTTGGCAATACCTCGCGTGGTTCTTGAATAATTGATTGAGGTCACGCAAATGTATTCTTGCAGAATAATACATAATATGAAATGCTGTCACTACACTGCTCTTAGGAACGCAATGGGAAGTAAGATTTATTGACTCGTAACAAAATGGCGGCGACTTGGTTTATCAACCGTCACGTCTAGTTTCCCGCGGGGGCGAAAAGTACGCTACATCTAGGCCTCTGCCCTTCCCCTTATATGGGTTAACGTTGTGACTATATGTACAATGTAATAAATTATGTATGTTCAAATATTAAAGATCGTTATTAACCTTATATCGCCATGTGTCGCCACATGAGAAGCTCAAGAAATATTTCATATATTCCATAATCGCGCTACGAAAGTTTTTTGAGATGCGAACTATATATACAACATCTAAATATTAATAGTAGGAGACGTCCTACCCAGATCAGACCTTACGATCTGGTGGGTAGCTACCCTTTTTATTGGCATATCATCTGCCAAAACCTTTCAAACAGCTTTACGTTGAAACGATTTATACCTTAATAATCTTTATTTGGAACTCAGTGCTACTTATAATAATATAATAGTTTGGGGAAAGTTTCTTTGCATTTTATATGAAAGCTCAAGATTATTTTTTCAAAGTTTATTTACATTTCATTACAGAAATTTATGGGCCATTTTGTTCGACGACTTTTTGCCATCTTGAAGGTATGACATGATCCCGTTGCTGTAGAAATTTTCGAACTTCTAAGCAAAAAAACGGCGACATGTAGTTTTGGCAGTCCTCTCTTGATGTTAACCTGGCACTACCTAAACAATTCTGAAGACACAAACATGTGGAAATCTGAAGATGCCAGGTCAGGGCTATATGGCGGATACATTAAAACCTCCTAGCCAAATTCTCTTAATTTTTGCTGAGTGGCTAAAGTTGTATGGTCTAGTGTTGTCGTGATTAAAGACACACCCTTTCAATTGATCAATCCCGGCCGTTTTCTCACAGCTTCTTGCTTTGTTCTCATCAGTTCTTGGCAGTAGTGATCCGAATCTATGATCCTACCCGGTAAAAGCTCATACTGAACAACGCCCTTACAAAAACCGAAATCCCACCATACACACACAGTCACCTTATTGGGAGTTAACCCGGGAACCTTCTTTGCACGTTCATGTCGTACGTGATCTACTTTTTATCACCAGTTATCAATCTCTTCTAAAACGGCTCGGTTTCATTACGTCTCAATAAAGCATCGCAAGTGAGCTCGAGAACCACCCAAATATCGAGCCAGCTCTTTTCAAATGGGTCAAAACTGTTTTGCGGTCAATTTCTAGTTTTTCAACTATGTCGTAACTAAGGATATTTTGATCTTCCTCCACTTTTTAAAAAATGGCGTCCATTTTATCCGTGACAAGGCCACCAGAGCGATGTGCATCTCCGACATCAAAATTCCCGGATTTAAAACGCTTAAACCAACTTTGTGCTTCTGTGATACTGCATTAGGTCCGTAAACGTTGCAACTTTTATTCGCGGCTTGCGTTGCACTAAAATGTATCGAATTTCTTCATTAGATTCATTCATTTTGACAAAAAGAAAAAGAAATGCAAAATATTAGTTTGTTTTATTTTTTGGAATATAACCTTTTTAATGTCATAAAACCAGACAGATACAAAGAGCAGCAAAGTTCAGCGAAAGAGATTTTATTACAAGTTTATACATACTATATGCGAAAATACTTTTTCCCCGACCTAATATGTAGACGTTTGTTTCTTAAATTAAAATAAAATATTATGAGAAGGAAATAAATTGTAAATCATGTTTGGCTCGCCGCCATTTCCTCAGATAGTTCCCGGTCTTCCAAACAAGTTTTGTAATGGACATGGATTCTTTGGGTTAATATAATGATGGCGATTTAACTACGAGTATATGCTAGTAAATAGACGAAGAACATGGACGAAAGTATTATAGATTACTTCAGTTTACAGTATTTATTATAAAGTAGTAAGCTGTGTTACTCAGAATATTTCTCTGTACCACACTAAGTTTGTCAGCATGAGGTTTCCACTCGAGAATTTTATTTCCTTAAACTTATCGATTATACGAGCTACGTAGCTGGCCCATTGCCACTTCAGTTCGATGGTCCTTAGAGCTACGTCGGTGGCTCTAGTTCTGCTGCGGATATCATCGTTACGGATTCTATCTCGCAGAGAAACATCTAAATAGCTCTTTCGATAGCTAGCTGAGTACTCTCGACTTTCCCCATGCGGCCTGCAGTGAGGGACCTGCTGATTCTCAATATTCACTAATTCTAGTTGCTGTAAAAACTGTGTTTGCTTTTCTAAACGAAAACTCAGTAAAGATTTGCTGTCTGAAAGAGTTTCGAATATCCTATTCTCAGTTAGAGAGGTATTGTTAAAAGCGTACATCCTCCCGACTATCCCCGACTATACCCGACTATCTCCCCAATGACGACTAAACATAGTTTTCATAAAAACACTAAAAATTATTTACATTAAAAATATTTAACCTCTCACCAATTAAGGGTTTTGACAGTACATTAATGTATCGTTGTATGTGTAAATGTTATTGATGTTATTGATAAGATATATGATATAATTCTATACTATAATAAAGTAAAAATAAAAAAAACGTTATTATTTTTATTTTGTTTACGTCCGTGATTTTTAATTAAAATAACTAGACGGACAAGTTGTTCAATTGTTTTCTTTTATTCTGGTAAGTGTCGAGACGACCAAAATGTTCACGTGCTGGTTATAGCGAACGCTGTGTCACTCCGAATATTTCTTTGTGGCACCACACTGCGCTCGTCACCCTGAGACATCAGTTCTTTACTCTCATATTCCCAGTAAATACACTAGCACTTGGTGCCCTTCATACCGAAACAGATAATGCATTAGTGTGAAAACGCACACGACTGCTTCACGTCTGAATAACAATCCTTGTAGACTACCTATACGGACTCCTGCATACCAACAAAATATATATGCTATAATTAATTAAATGTTTTACAACTTCGTTTAAAATAGTCTCTGTAGAAAAAGTACAAAACATCAATACACTTTCAGTAACGTTAATAGCTAAGTATTTCAGACTATTTCAATACTATTCATAATTTTACGCATATTTTATCAGCGGTCTATAAATTGAAAATTCTTGTGGTATTGCAGCTTTAAAATTCCTAGAGCTTCTACAGATAATAATCGATTCGTGGGTACTTAAATCTGTATTGCAAGCTTGTAATCGGAAAGCGGTTTCACGACTACGGCAACTTAAATTTTATTAGAAAAATGCAATATTTTCACTCATATAAAAAAGATAATTATAGTGACAAAGACAGATAAAGGGATGCTTAGATGGTTTGGACACGTAGAGAGGATGGATGAAAGAACATTGACGAAACAGATTTATGAGGCGAGTGTAAGAGTCGACGTAGGCGAACGTATCACCATCAGATCGAAGTGGTTTTAGGGTAAGGCCGCGTCAAAAGTACTTATTTATTCTAAAGTTACAGGATGATGCCACTGCCCATCTATCGGTTTGCTATTTTTAAGCAGGTTTTTTTAAAAAAAAAAACTATGCCCCACAGTAGGATTTCTCCTGTGTCGTGAGTGCCGTTTACATACATAAATTCCACATGCACAAACACCCAGACCCGGAACATCTATCTGTAGGTCATACAAATATTTGTCCCGTGCGGAAATGGAACCCGCGACCCGCGGCGCAGAAGTCAAGCGCTTAACCACTGCGCCAACCGAGCCGACTAAGCCGGAAAGTGTACTCAACTATTACGAGTACTTACATATGTTATTATCTCGTAACTACACCTAACTGAAACAACTGTAACGCGAAATAACTGCCTGAAAAACAACTGCATGTCGCATTATGATAAATGAAGCTAATTTGATTTATGAATCTGTGTAGCACAGTTGCGACATGCGGTTTTACCCGCGTTAAAAAAGCGGAGTACTTGACTGCGCCGTACTTTCGGCCCTGTTCGGTTTTCAACGCGCGGCACCTTAAAGCCATAGTATGAAAATTTATAGCTTCAAACCTTTCGTAAAAATAGGTATAATGAACTAAAATCAATAAGTATATACACATACACACACGCACGCAAACACGCACATGCACACACGCACACACACATACGTGCTTGCACAAGCGCGCAAACACACACATAAAAAAATATTTTATTATTATTGTAAATAAACATCGCAATTGCATAACACAATCTCTTTATTTAACAAAGTGCATCTTTGCTATTCGTATCAGTGCCACTTTTTAACATGTTAAAACTTTGATATTTAATCTCAACATAAATTTTAAAATTATTTAGATATTATTATTTATTTAATTATTATTTATAATGATGGTTGCATCGCTCCTAGACCCGTAAGTTGTAAAGTCACTCTAGGGAAACCTATAATAGGTTAGTGTTATGATTATACGATAAGGTACAATTGTTTTTTTTTTTTAAATGCTGTTAGTTTTCTGAATAAATATATAAATAAATAAATAAATAAATGCAAATCGGATAATTATTTCATGAGATTATTGCGTTCAAACATACAAACTCTCTAGCTTCATTATACAGTAGTTTGATTAACATTAAAGTAGGAGTTATAATTAAGAGTGTTAGCCCGTCGTGTAAAATTTAGTTACAGTTATAGCGCGACTTAAAAAAAGGTTTGACTGCCCTGATTTGCACAATACCCATTGAGCACCATTTTTAAACTACGCTGTTTCTCAGAAGTGCCCTAGTTCTGGGTTCTAGTTCTTTTTTCCCGGTTAGTCATTTTAAAAACAATGTAATATACATTGCACGATTTTCATATATTAAACATATTATTATTTTTATTATTTAAACTATGCATGTAACTAATGCATTTATACACATTATAAATATATATAAACACAATATGCTCGTATAAGCACTATATACTCGTATATTAAACAAGCTTTGGATTTACCCAACCATATGTTGGTTGGTAACTGATTCCAGAGTCTTAGTTAACGATACAAATAAATGAAATTGAAGTGTCTGTTTGTAATAACAAAACAACAGTTTTTTACTCAATGCTCATGAAAAAATGTTCGGTGCTTATAAGAAAGAAACAACTTTTGCCTGTCTGTCTGTTTGTTCTGGCTAATCACCGAAATGGCTACACCGATTTTGACGGGTCTTTCACCGACAGATAGCTGATATTATAGCGAGTAAATAAGGCTACTTTAATTTTAGAAAAATAGTTAGTGTTTGGCGCAAAAAAATTTAAAACCCCAAAATCCCATTCAAATCGTCGTCGTCGTCGTTTCAGCCTATCACAAGTCCACTGCTGAACATAGGCCTCCCCCATAGATAGCCACAAAAGTTTGTAGCTCTAATATTGGAGGGATTTTGCCATAGTTACCACACTTGGCAGGCGGCTTGGCAACCGCAGTTTATTTATTCAGATGTTTCAGGATGATGCTGCTGCCCATTTCCTGGTTTTAATTTCCCTCTGTCGACACGGGATGGGATGGGGTGGTAGATTCTCTTAAGCCGCTACCACACGGCGTGGGGACGGATTCAAATGGGGAAGAATATATATTATCGGTCGGGTTTTTTTACGCGGTTGAAACCGCGGGTCACAGCCAGTATTATAATAAAAAACTTCAACAACAAAAAGTTCGATTACTCATTCACCAAATTGATAAATATTGGAAGGAGAAGATAAAGAAACAAATTTAGAAATTGAACTAACAATGAATCGACAAAAGAATTGCTTCAGCGGCGCTGTTTGAATATCATTTGTTTTAATAAAAGGAGAAAAGCATAGTCTATAAGCCCCTACGCACTCGTTTTCATTGAGTCAAAGGCCACTGACTGACATTTGACAAAAAACCGCTTTCAGTGAAATGTATATTGGCGGGCACGTAGAACACCGTTACATTTGAGGTACGCCTTCAAATAGCTCAATAAATGCATCATAATTTTTCATATTATATTGTATAGTACAGTCATACGTTCTTGCTGCGTCCGCATTATAACGGAGCGATGGCTGTATAGTTCGCTAATGTATATACGAGTATATATGACGATAATAATGTATGTGTTGAGATAGTTTACATTTTAACATTAACCGCGACGGTTGCGGGCTCATCAAAACTCGATATTAAAAAACGGAATCGCTTTAATTTTTGTAGAATTCTAGTGGCTTAAGTTCGACCCTTGTTACGGGAATTTATATCATTGTTCTGCAACTTTAAGTGCTCAGCGGTGAAAGGAAATATCGTGAGGAATGTGAGAAAATATCATGGAGGTGCATGTCTGAGGAATAGAAATATTTCGAGGACATTTGAGGTCTGCTAACTCGCATTGGAGCAGCGTGGCGGACTCTTCTCGGCTCCAAAGCCCTCTACTTAATTAGAGGAGGCCTGTGCTCAGTGAGATATTTATAAGCAGTTATACCTAAAGTATTTAAATATAGATTTCTGCTTATTATTGAAAATTCATCCAATACCTATTAAATATACCACTACAACGTTAAGTTTTTAATTTTTTTTTAGTAATTTTTCTCGTTTCTCGCGGGGGCTAAAAGCGGGCCACGGTTGCGGTGTCTGACTACCCTTAGATGGGAATAAGGCGTGACTGTATGAATTAATTTCACCTCCTTACCGATATTTGATCACGGTGACAACTTCCAAATACTGTCGGAGGCTAATAACTGCGCAGGATATATTATAGTGCCGGAAGTGGCAGTCACTCGTCACATCCTACCCGCCCCCGGTGTTACGTTGATTCAATAAAATCGGAGGTAGGCTAAGATGCCGTATCAGAGACACAAGTTCAATCACAACACAGACTCCAAAACTCAATTTGTGTTTTTGCAGTAATGATGGATCCGCCTAGGATTCGAACCCAGGACCCACGGCCATATAGATCTGACAACAAGGTAAAATTTTGTTATTAAAAGGAACACAAAAGGGTATATACACGCATTGTCCGGCCCCTGAGACAACGCTTTCCTGACAGGTCGTGATCGAATGGACGTGGGGAAGAATTAAGAAAAAAAATATTGGTATCTGGAAGAAAAATGGTTTGTGCACTATACCACTTTGATATTTTGATGAAAATTCAACACACTCTTAATTTTATTTGTAATTCAAATAATTAATTGCTGTAACTTAAGTCGCAGTGTGGTGGCGGCTCGTTAAAAGAATACTACCACTCCATCTCATCCAATGGATCTCGTAAAAGGCGAGTAAGGAATTAAACTGCACTGTGCACCCAACAGCGCATGGTGGCGATAGGCTCACCACCTATCACACCCAGTGCATTATATTGTTTTGGTGAAACGTGGATTGTGGCAGTCATCTGTTTTTGCAGTGAGTTCCCAGTCTCTGACTACCCCTTAAGGGATACAGTCGTAATCTTATGTATGTATGTATGTAACTTAAGAGAGTTCCATGAACATACGGTGATAACTGTTTTGCACCTTGCTGTTACATAAAACATATAAGAAAATAATATTTGAAAGTATTGATGACTAATGTAGTTTTTTTTAGTCATGCCTTTCCTGTATTGTGTCCTATATTCTTTTATTGAAAATTCCGGTAAGTTGTAGACCTCCCGACCGAGAAACCTCACAGCTCCAAATATCAGCCCGGAGAAATCGTTTTGGAAAGAAATCACTTACTCCGTAAACAGTATAAAAAAAGTTTTACACACGCAAACCATCAAATTTCACAATACGGCGAATTCTGTTTACTGATGGTAGGATTCCTATGCAGGAATCCGTCTAGGTAGGTACCACCCAGGGCCAGTTATTCTGCCGTGAAGCAGTAGTGTGCAAGCATTACTGTGTTTCGGTTTGAAGGGCTCTGTGAGCTAGCGTAATCACTGGGAATTTGAGACTTAAGAACTGATGTCTCAAGGTGACGGGCGCAGTGTGGTGTCACACAGAAATATTCTGGGTGACACAGCATTTGTTGAGGGCGGACGTTGCACTTACCATCAGGTGACCGTTTTGCTCGTTTCGTCACTTTACACAATAATAAAAAAAATACGAATAAACGACAAGCCATCTTTCACATATTTGCTTGCACTGTAGTCGTTTCGCCAAAGGTCTCAAATAATATAGCAAGTAGTTAGTTGGAACTATTTTTTTTTATTGGATAGAGTGACGAAACGAGCAAAACGTTCACTAGATGTAAAGTGCAACGTCTGCCCATAACAAATACTATTGCACCCACAACATTTCCGTGTTACAATGCACTGCGCCCGTCACCCTGAGACATCAGTTCTTAAGTCTCACATGCCCAGTGATAACGCTAGCTCACAGTGCCCGAACACAGTAATGTTTCCACAATACTGCTTCACGACACTGCTTTTTGATCATGAAGTCTAAATGCTGCTATCTAGTTAATACGAGTAGTTTATACAATTAAAAAAAATAGGATTCCACTAAAACTAGATGGTGATAGCATATATGAAAGATACATCCCTCTGACTTTGACGTTTCTTTCAAGTCAAATTCAAGGAGCACTTGTTAAGAAAACCATTCTGGAAATCTACACGAGCTCAAGTGAAATCATTACTAAAGATTCATTCCTAGCTGTTTTATCCGAAAAAAGGTAATGGTAAATGAAGTTTAACGTTGCTTCATATTTTTACGGCACATGAATGCATTCCTAATTCAAAACTAAGAGAGGTGCATCGCATCTGCTACTCCTCTGGTATTGGAGATGTTCATGGGCGGCAGTGATCACTTGCAGGTGAGCCGCTTGCTCGTTTGCCTCCTATTCCATAAAAAAAAACAGTGGTTGCCAACCCGCCTTTCAAGAATGGCTACTAAATAAACTAAAAAATAAGAGCTACTGACTTTTGTGGCAATCTGTGGAGGAGGCCTGCGTTCAGCAGTGAACTGGCGATGAGCTGAAATTATGATCTTCATCACAGGTTCACCGTTGAATGTAGGTCTCCCCCACAGCCAACCCGCAAAACCGTGTACTCGTATTCGCGTTAGCTGATACGACGTTGCCACTCAAGAACCTTTCTTCTCTAACGGTAACCGATTCTACGAGATATATGCTACTCTTTTACTAATGGTAGGATTCCTACGCAGGAATCCATCTAAGTACGTACAGACAGACAAACAGAACCAAGTTTTTCTGCCGTAAAACAAACGTGAGCAAACATTGCCCTATTTAAGTCTGAAGGGTTCTGAGAGCTAGTTTAATTACTGAGCATGTGAGACTTAAGAACTGATATTTCAGGGAAACGGGCGCAGTGTACAGTACAACACAGAAATGTTCTGGGTAACACAGTATTTGTCAAGGACCATCAGGTGAACGTTTTGCATGTCTCGTCACTTTATCTAATTAAAAAACTGGTTGCTGACAATGTCTGTTAAATTAAATTATTTTAACTAAAATAAAAAATATATGCTATTAACATTACTAATATTCCTGTAAACCACTGCAACTAAGCTTAAAAACAATCAATAGTCGAATTGCAGGCTTGATCTTAGGACATCATGTTTCGCAGTCCGTGCCGTAAACCATTAGGCTATTGGGACTTTCTTTAATTTTGTAATTATTGATTAAATATTTCAGATGGTTTCGCTTAGTTTTGTTTTATTGTGTTTTGGTGTCAAGCAGAGTAGAATAGCACCTCTTTCCTACCGAGGTTTCGTAAGGTTACTGGTGGTAGGATTCCTATGCAGGAGTCCGTCTTGGTAGGTACCACCCCAGGGCCAGTTATTCTGCCGTGAAGCAGTAGTGTGCAAACATTACTGTGTTTCGATTTAAAAGGCACTGTGAGCTAGCGTAATCACTGGGCATATGAGACTTAAGAACTTATGTCTCAGGGTGATGGGCACAGTGTAGTGTCACACAGAAATTTTCTGGATGGGACAGCATTTGTTATGGGCAGACGTTGCACTTACCATCAGGTGAACGTTTTGCTCGTTTCATCACTTTATCCAATAAAAAAAGAGGCGACTAAGGTAATGTACAGACAGCATTTCTTCGTGCAGAATAACACCATAATATGGAATGCTCTCACTATACTGATCGTGGTAACGCGATGAGCGTAAGAATTTTTTGACTTGTACCAAAATGGCGGCGACGTGATTCGCCACCCGTCACGTCTCGTTTTCGCAAGGGTGAATAGTGGACTACTTGAGTTGCATCTGTCTACCCCTTATATGACAAAAGACGTGACGTATGCATTTTAAGGAAAATGCCAACACAAGAACTTGTTCTGCGTTCAATTTTAAGCAACTGCCTTGAAATATACAACAATAGTTAAACCATTTTAGAACTTTTGTATTCAAAGTCAATGTGAATCGGTCATTAACAGTATATGTTGGAAAAGCAATTGTAACAAATAAAAAACCGTAGGTTGCTTTTCACCAAACTCAGCCGTTCGCTTATTGAAGTTCATGAACAAAAAGCTCTAGGAATCTAAAAAAAAACATAATACATACTGTGTGGCACTTTTATTATTAAATTGAAAAAAAATATGCTGACTTTTGGCGCCAACTCGAGAAGTGGCAGTAGTGTTTTTATTTAATTTTGTAATGTCTGTGTATATTTGGAGTTTTGATGTTTAATATTGATAGTTTATTATACAGCAAGTGCTCCTGTAAGTGTACAGTGATTGGAAAATTCAATTCAAGATCAAAATTGTGCTTTTCGTTTTGTCTCCATCAGTCCAGCAAATCTTCAGTAAAAGTCAACTAACAATTTACTGTCGATCAAAATTTTGAAGTCTTGCTGCTTGAAGATTGAATATTTGAATATGTTACTTGGCACTGGTAAATAGTTTACGACTGTTTCCATTAATAAATAAATAAGTAAAATAAATATAGCTGCTGGACATGGATAATATGCATCGTTTTTTTTAAATTGACTTAAACAAAATAGTTATTAAAACGAAATGGTTTCGCCATTAAGTAGTAAAAGATAAAATACTTTAGCTGTCATTATTACGTCAATGAATTTGATGAAGTCCAAAATGTCATTTCAGAATATGTCTATTATTGTGCTATTGACGGGCTGAATACAGAATGATTGCACCAAGATTCTTTTCCATTAAGAATGTACAACATGTAAATTCCGTACTAATAAAAAGCATCCGGGTTTACTGTCAAGATCAATCACCTGAATATGAAAAATGTCATCCGTGCTCTTCCTTCTCTCCCTGTCCACCAGCGACTCCTCCAAACTACTGTCGCCCTAGGACAAAGTATGACGTGAATTTTATTTATATAAACGATCAACCACCATCAACAAAGTACAAAGATTTTGTGGACCGTACCGCTCAAACTCTTTTTTGGACGGAACTCTTTCGAGGTAATTTTTTATACAAAGTCGTTCCAATAGCGAAATAGAATATTATATAATATTGTTCATATAAATAAAAATAACAAACGAGTATATATCTAGAAGCCGTGGTAGCTCGGGGACTAGGCGCTCGCTTTAAATTTCATAGTACACGAGTGACCTGGCTCCAAAATCCTCTCAGAAATGAGAGGAGGCCTGTGCTCAGCAGTGTGACATTATAAGGTGAAACTTAACTTTTACATATCCTAGATTAATTAAAAATTAAATCAACAAAATCTATGAAGATCTCAATAACTTTCACCATTTGGTTATTGAACTTCTGCTTTATAAACGGTAGACAGTGTTCAGATTTTTGAATTAAGAAGTAATTCGCTCATGAAGAATCTCTTTCTTCCATAAATATGTAATAAACACAGACAATTTATACATGAAAAAAGTTCGGTACAGGCAATTACACTCACCGTCGATCGTTTTAAAGCCGGAATCATTTTAAGTTTCATAAAAAAAATTACGACATACGTTATGTTTCGTTGTTTCAGGTTTTGCTGTAACTTTAGCCCACATTTTTAAGGAACCGGCTACTATTAACTATCCGTTTGAGAAAGGGCCTTTATCTCCGCGCTTCAGAGGCGAGCATGCATTGAGGAGATACCCATCGGGCGAAGAGAGGTGTATCGCCTGTAAATTATGCGAAGCCATTTGCCCAGCACAGGCTATCACCATTGATGCGGAAGAACGTTGCGACGGCTCCCGCAAAACGACTCGTTACGACATCGATCTCACAAAGTGTATATTCTGTGGCTACTGTCAAGAGGCGTGCCCTGTGGACGCTATCGTCGAGGGGCCGAATTTCGAATATTCCACGGAAACGCACGAGGAATTGATTTATAACAAGGAAAAGTTACTAAGCAACGGTGATCGTTGGGAACCCGAACTTGCTAGCTCTATTAGAGATACTCACCTGTACCGATAATTGCATTACATTTTAAACAATGTATCCCAGCACATGTTTTCGATGGATACACCTAATAGGGCAATACTTAAAAAGATTTCAAAGATTATTTTACTTATTATGTGTGCTAATTGTGACACATTGACAGGGTAATCGGAATATAGAAAATTAAATTAATGGAAGAAATAAAAAGTACGTTTTTCATGCAGATTCTGGAAGTTTATCTATTTTTCTTCTCTATTTTTTTTATTGGAATAAGTAAGCGAAACGTTCACCTGATAGCAAGTGCATCGTTCGCCCTTAACAAATGCTGTGTCACCGATAAAATTTAACACTGCGCCCGTCACCCTATCAAACCGTCACCTTAACAAACTATTTTAAGTCTATTCGAAACTAAGCTACACTTCTTCACTAGTCTGTAAATTTATCTCGTATGAGGCAACTGACAATAATATCGCTTAGTTCCTCAACATGCCCAATTACGTACAGGTTGCATAGATCAGATGCAGATCTGATTAATACAATTAGATTTGTAGTTAATCGCCTGGTTATCTAAATTTATCTCCAACATCCGGTTTCACCCGAGGTTAACGGTGTTATTATGATAATTCCTATGACGATATTATTAACTGTGAGCTGTCATTGTCCGAAATGCTTTCTCCTTTTAGTTTTATAATGAGAGAATAATATTATCTAAACAGTAATCGCATTATTACCGCGTGGCTCAGTGGTCGGATTACCTGACTTCTAAGCCGCGGGTCCTGAGTTCGAATCCCAGCCGGAGCCAACATTTGTGCTAAAACATAATTTGTTGGTTTTCGGGTCTGGTTGTGTTGTGATTGTCCCCGTGTTTCTGACACTGCATACTAGCCTACCTCCGATCTTATCGCATCAGCGTTACATCGGGCGCGGGTAGGTTCGGACGAGTGAGTGCCCCTGTGTTTGCGCGTACACTTGTGGCACTATAATATCTCCTGCGCAGTTGATGGCTCTCGACAGTAGTCGGAAGTTGTCGCCGTGGTCGAAATCGGCTAGGAGAACATTATCATCATATTAATTAAAACTTTTGTGCATTTCTTTGCTACCCCCATATTTATTTTAATTAAGTATTAAGTTTACAATAACCAATTTTTGAATTCGTTATTTGACGTAACGTCAAATATTCGACAGCAGATAGATAATATGAGCAGGATACGTCTTGCACTTTTCAATTTAAAATCATTCTAGGCAAGCCTGGTTAATAAAAAAAATCCAATACATTATTAGTGTTTTCTTTACGATTATGCGTTATTGTTATCCATACTAATATTATAAATCCAAAAGTAACTATCTCTGTCCCCCTGTCTGTCTGTTACCTTTTCACGGTTTAACCGTTGAACAGATCTCGACGAAATTTGGCACAGAGATTGCATTCTGGAGATGGACATAGGATACTGTTTTTTTTTTTTGTTGTAAACACGGGAAATTGAAAAAAATATATATCCACGCGGGCGAAGTCGCGGGAATCGGGTAGTGTTATTATAATAACTTATTCATTAATTTACTTAACCATGGAAATTATTAAAGAAATATCAAGGTGAATATTAAAATATTTACACGATATTGAAGCCATCGTTTAATATTAGCAACGTTTATCTCACTCTAACCATAGCTGTGGAAAGGGCTATGCTCGGAGTTTCTCTGCGAGATAAAATCCGTAACGATGTTATCCGCAGCAGAACTAGAGTAACCGACGTAGCCCTAAGGATTAGCAAGCTGAAGTGGCAATGGGCCCGGCCATATAGCTCCGAAGAAAGGTTCTCGAGTGGCAACCTCGTACCGGCAGACGCAGTGTAGGGCGACCACCCCACTAGATGGAGCGACGACCTACATGGTTTTGCAGGAAGTCGATGGATGCAGGTGGCTCAGGACCGTGTTTTGTGGCAATCTATGGGGGAGGCCCATGTTCAGCAGTGGACTATGGTAGGCTGAAATGATGATGATGATGATGATGAACCATTGTTTAAACATCAGTCTATAAATCTGTCCTTTTATGCTTAGCTACAAAAAAAAACGGTCAAGTGCGTGTCAAGTTCTAGCTCCGACAGAATATCAGCGCTGCAGTAACATTGTCGCTGTAGCGATATGTTGAGTCGGTTGCTTTTCTTTGCAATCCAGGCCTTATGTACTTTGTGACACTTTTAACTACATCTCAATATGTGCGTGTACGTATGTATGTGGATGCGTGTGTGTGTGTATGCCTATATGCATCCATATATATAAATTATTTTTGTATTCTTTCGTGTCTTATTAAGAAGTTTATTAAAATCACTGGGCATATGAGACTTAAGGACTTATGTCTCAGGGTGATGGGCACAGTGTGGTATCACACAGAAATTTTCTGGGTGGCACAGCATTTGTTATGGGCAGGCGTTGCACTTACCATCAGGTGAACGTTTTACTCGTTTCATCACTTTATCGAATAAAAAAAAGGTTCAGATGCTACTTGTACTTTTAATTGGTAATAGTTTTTGCAGCTACGAATAAAAAATGTTCTATGTCACAAGGAAGGTTGGAAAAAATAATATCTATTTGAGTACCACCGCATGTAGAGCCGCAAGCGGTTGTAATAGAGGTTGGTAATAACCAGCATGACGTATTAATTTGAATACTGCTGCATTGTCCTTACTGTGTATGCAGGAATCCGCCTAGGTAGGTACCACCCCAGGGCCAGTTATTCTGCCGTAAAGCAGTAGCGTGCAAACATTACTGTGTTACGGTCTGAAGGGCACTGTGAGCTAGCGTAATCACTTACGGTATATGAGACTTGAAACTTATGTCTCGGGGTGGTGAGCACAGTGAGGTTCACACAGAAACTTTCTGGGTGACACAGCATTTGTTATGGGCAGACGTTGAACTTACCATCAGGTGAACGTTTTGCTCGTTTCATCACTTTATCCGATAAAAAAAAAATCTTCGTTGAAAACTCCAAATATTATGCAAGGAGTGTTGGGCAATAACAAGTTACTTACAAAACCTATATTTACTCTCTGTTTTACATAAGTAATCACTTCATCTAACCTGAAATTATTTCAAGTAACCTGCAAGGAAATTCATGCGACTCCAAGTACATTTTATAAGTTGGTCGACTAATTACTCGTAAAGCTTGTAAAGCCTACATATGCTACTATATCCAAAATCAACCATTTAGCTAGCAGGAAACTTGACTCTAACAAAATATTTATTATTTATATTTCGCAAACGAATCCCTGAATAGAAAAATAGTTTTTACACATCCGCAATATTTTTAAAGACCCATCCAACGATATCCCACACCATGACACGGACGAGAAAAAAAGTCCCCAATTTAGGTTTTTTTTTTTAATTTTTTTAGGTTTTTTTTTTTCACAATTTTGTCGACGTAATTAATATGTACACCCGTGCTAAAATCTCAGCTTTCTAGTACTAAGAGTCTCTGAGCTAACGAACGTACAGACGGACATGACGAAACTATAACGGTTCCTATAATTATTTCTTATATTTACGCGAATATTACACATTGAACACCGATTCCTAACAAGGATGATTCGCGAGGCTAATGAAATTAAAAAACATCCAAATTTCAATAGAGAAGATGGTTGGATATTACCACCGGCTTGGGATCCTATCATCAACAAATTTAAATTGAAAACCAAGCATACCACTGCAAGACTTCAAGATACTGTAAGCTCATTTTGCGTAGATCGTACCAAAAATAATAATTAAAAACTGAAGGTACCCCGGATTAACTATGACATCTGTCACCTCAGTCCCCCCGTGACCATGGGTGCTGTAAAGTACTCGAAACGTAGGGTTATAAATAGTTTAAAAATTAAACGCGATAAAATCCGTAAAAGTAGTTTTATGAAATATAACGGTTCGTCGTTGACTACGGAACCTCAAAAAAGGGAAACGATACTTTTAAAAATGTGATTAATGAAAACGTAAATATTTTAATGTCTCATTCACATTAAAAGGAATAGCGTGAGTAAAATTAATTATTTAAATATTAAAACCCTATGGGAATACAAATCCATTAGCATTTGAGGGGAAAATTTGTATATTCGAAAAGTGGGCGCAACTGAGGAACGCTGACTTCGTAGATCATTTTTGTAAATTACGGCTGCAAAAATGTAAAATATTCTACATACTGTATTTTTGCATTAATATAAAAAATCCCTTATTGTTATATACTCGTATATTAATCTACCGTGACGTCTATGGTGGATAAATTATAGATTTAATAACAAATTTTACGGATTTTACCGCGTTTATATACAACTATTAATTTCCCGAATTTTCGAATGCTGTACAGCACGCATTTAGGTTACAGAGGACTAAAAACTATAAGAAATCATAATACTTTCCGGATTAAAAATTAAAAAAGTAACGATGCCTCACAGTAAGATTTCTCCTGAATCGTGTGCTTTTTACAGAAATACATTTCCAATGCACAACACAATCAGACCCGAATACCAACAATTTGTGTATTGCACAAATGTTAGCTGCGACGGGATTCGAACCCAGGACCCGCGGTGTAGAAGTCAGGTACGCTAACCACTATTCAGGCACCTACCCGTTAACGATGTAACGCTGATGTGATAAGATCAGAGGATCGAGACCACCGCGTAGCCCAGTGGTTAGAGTATCTAACTTCCACAGCGCAGTTAATAACTTCCGACAGCCAAGAAGACATCATCATAGATGAAACGGGGCGTTAGATTGATTCTAATATAGTTTTTCTAACTTTTACTTTAAAAAAGTCTAAAAGTAAACGCTCGCTCAAGAGGTCTTTGTACTGAAAATTTGTTCATCCCTAGAATCTGTACCTCAGAGGTAAACGGTATTAAGCGCCAAAATACAAACTTTACGAGACAGACAGAAATTCTTTGAGTGCAATCGATGCCAATTTTCAATGTGCCATATTATGTACCTACAGATTAGCTGTTTTGAAAATATTTACACAAGTAGAGCTGGTTCTTACGATCTCATCAGTATGAAAATCAAATTTTCACAAAAGAGAGTTACAATTGTATACTTTGAGGTATGTCTGGAGCACCTATTCTATGCACGAGTCCGTCCAGGTAGGTACCACCCAGGGCCAGTTATTCTGCCGAGAAGCAGTAGTGTGCAAACATTACTGTGTTTCGGTTTGAAGGGCACTGTGAGCTAGCATAATCACTGGGTATATGAGACTTAAGAACTGATGTCTCAGGGTGACAGGCGCAGTGTAGTGTCACACAAAAATGTTCTGGGTGACACAGCATTTGTTATAGGTAGATGTTGAACTTTACAGCAGGTGAACGATTTGCTCGTTTTGTCACTATATCCAATAAAAAAAACAACCGTCTTTAAGCACCTTCTAAAACAGTCGTCTTAAGCTTTAATTCAGACATATAGTTTACTACTTAACATTATATTTATATACATTAACATTATAGTTTACTACTTTATACTGCATTCACCTTATTGATAAGGATTACAAATACCAAACTCATTGCCTTAAGGCATTCCCTTTTAGTCAACCACGGTCAAAAATTATAATACATATTATACTAAGATATTTTTACGAGTTATTTTTATAACAGTATTTAAAATTAAATATGAAATAGTTATACCATGATCAAGTGTTAACGTTCCATTACAAAATATTGCATTTTCCAAATGAAATGGTACAGAACACGAATGACATTTATCTATTTCAATACAAGCACTAGTGGATGCAATTTCATGCAAAAATCTTCTGCTTGAGGCGAGAGAAAAGCCAGAAAATTTATATTTTTCCATGGCACTAACAATAAATGGAAACGAAGTGAAATACGATACGGTTTACTTGAACTACTGAATGTTCTGCACAGCCTGGATAGGAATATATTGTGTGCAAAAGTGATTGAGTTGTACAGGTAAATTGCTCATCGCGCATTCAGCAAGGACGTGGAAAGCTAATACTTGCCACGTGTATTATCGACTCGTACAGACTAGGCTATTTTATTGTACCTACTAAAAATATGATTTTAATGTTATCGACTTAAACGTGTCTTTGTCCAATAAAGTAAAACCAAATATGTTGAAAAGTATGTATTGTATATGCACTGTCTAGTAAATATAAAATATCTCCAACAACAATTTACTCATAATCGTAGACCAAAGCACACTCTATAATAAACATTATTTATTCATACACTACTGGCTAACTCTCTAACGTTAAATCTCCCGATTTATATTTATAGACGGGTTCCGGCACTTACCTGAACTTGTATTCATAGAAATATTCAAATTGCATGCAGTCGGTTGATTGACTGCCAGACTCTACGATTTACGATGTGAAATAAAATTTCAATACATAATCCAGTAGGTTTTTTTTTTTTAGTTTAATTTCTGATGACTTTGTTTTTTCATTTCATGAAAAAGTAAAGTAGCCTATAAATGTCCCACTGCTGAGCACAGGCCTCCTCGCATTTCCGAAAGGATTCTTGGAGCTAAGAAACATCCGACACGCTGGACCAATGCGGGTTGGCGGACTTCACGTGTCTTCGAAATATTTTTTATTTTGTCGCTTATTTAAAAGTGAAAGAAAAGCATCAAAATCATAAAAGTGAAAATTTGGATTGGCGCCTCATATCTATACGTTTCGAGACCGCCGTTGGTAATTTTCTAAAATCACCTAACATCTTATTTCCCAAGGGACGTGTCTGAACGAAATTTCATAGGTTCCCCCTTATATGATAATCTTTCACCGATAAAATTTAGCCTCGTACGAAAATTGTAATATATTCGCGTGTGTGTTGTAATAAAATCGCAGATTGGTTTCAAAATTATTTATTATAATATACTTTTTTTTGCCGTGTAGCGGCCTAAGACAATCTACCACCCCATCTCATCCCGTGGGTGTTGTAAAAGTCGACAGAGGGAAAATGAAAACCAGAAGATGGGCAGCAGCATCTACCTGAAATATCTGAATAAATAACAACTGGCCTGCCAAGCATGACGACTATAGCAAAATCCCTCCAAAATGAGAGCTACAAACTTTTGTGGTTATCTATGGGGGAGGCCTATGTGCAGCAGTGGACTTGTGATAGGCTGAAACGACGACGACGACGATTTCTTTTTTTTTTTTGTTAGATTGTAGTAAGTGACGGGACGAGCAAGTTCTTCACCTGATGCCAAATGCCTACACCTGCCCATAAAAATAGCAGTGTCACCCTGAAACATGATTGGCAAAATGCCGTATGGCACTCCTCTGCGCTCGTCAATATGTAACGTACGAGTAAGCAAGAGGTAGCTAAAGTAAGAACACGTTTACAAAAAGATTAATGTTTTAAAGTAATTTTAAGGTTTCGTAGTAAAAACGAAACCCTTAGTTTGTCCTGTCCATATGTGACAACTATTTCTTAGGGACTAAAAGCACTATATAGATGACTTTTTTTAAGGAAAGTGTTTTTTATGAACCGTTTTAGAATGATGTAGTGAAAATTCGAAAATAAAACATGGGATGGCACACCAACCATGTAATTGAAAAAAAAATCAGCGTATATAAGCCTTTGTAGTGCGCCCAGCGGGTCGGCTCCGATGACCGCCTTCTTGTGACCGCGGGAGTCTACCAGGTTGCCCCCACGCACATACCTGTAACAGCAGTTTACTACTGGACATATGCCTCTCGAGGAGCAATGCAGTTCGTCTCATTTGCCGCGAGGGCGAAACGAGGAAAAGTGGGGCGCAAATGCCTTATCCATACTAATATTATAGATGAGAAAGTAACGCTCTCGGTCTCTCTATATGTTTGTTACCTTTTCACGGCAGAAATAAACAGAAATAATCATCCTGGAGTTTAGCATAGGACACTTACAGCTAGCATAATCACTGGACATCACGATCATGTCTTAAGGTGTCGAGCACAGTATGGGGATCCGATGAAGCTGTAAAATCTGATGAAGCTAGAAACATCCGATGAAGCTGTAAGATCCGATGAAGCTGTAAAATCCGATGAAGCTGTGAAAGCCAAAAAGGCTAACAGCAATTACATCACCGAAATTATACATCAGTGTGGCGCTACACAGAAATCCACAGTCCACAATACACAGATTCTGCATTTGTTATGGGATGGCATTGATTGCACTTACCATTTGGCGAACCGTTTTGCTCATCTCGTCACTTTATCAAATAAAAAAAAAATCCACTTGGACGAATTTGCAGGCTTCAGCTTGTTATATATAAACATTAGTCTCAGTAAATTCTCTATTTTCGACGTGAATCATCTTTGGGCGTCATGTGAATAAATTTTCAGGGACAAATTTGAGTGGAGTGTTTGCGTGCAAGGTTTGTTATTCATTATTAATAATTATCGATTAATTGATAATTGTTTACATACCAATCAGTTACTTTACAGTGATTAATGTTTTAGTAAAATCATGTTCTTTTATTTTTATTTTAATCGAATATCTAATATTTTTAAGTTTCGCTTCTGTCACGTGTACCGAGATGCTCGTGCCCTTTATTTAAATTGTATACTTTTTCGAATATACGTGTCTTACGACCATCACGTCTGAGTTATTTACATTTACAATAACAACATAGGTAAAGTGCTTGCAGATGCTTTGTATTTATCAAAAGTAATGAAGCTAGGCTCCGAGCATTGCAGCTTGCACAGGTGCAAGTGTCAGGACACTAAAGAAAGTAAAATGTTTTTTGTTATTAGTAAAATAAAGTTTTCAATTGCAGCAAAATATTAAGTCTTAAAGCTGAGGACTTTTCATTGAATTTCGAAATTTCGCATATTGCTTCATTGGCCATGGTCTGTTCTAAATTAGATTTATCAGAAATGTAAAAAGTATTTACCTTCTTTATTTTCATTAAAATAAAAGTAAAACTAACAGACTATAAATTTCCTAATGCTGAGTGCTGAGTTTCTCATTTCTGAGAGGATTTTGGTGTGGGATCTTTCCGACTCTTGTCCACACTGCTGCTCTAATGCAGACTATACACATCCTCAAAAGTTTTTTTGTTGCTCAGACATGAATATTTCCTCACGATGTTTTTCTTCGCCAATGAGGACATAGTAAATAAGCTCTTAAAATTGAAAAACAATTTGTGGGAATCGATATTTTGACACTCGAAAATGAGGGCGAGCGCCCAGCCCCAGAACTGCGACGACTATCTTAGTTACGAGGTTGCGGGTCGCTGTTTCGATTCTTGCTCGTAACAAATATTTGTAAGATCTCTTTAAATTATTAGTATATATAGTGCATACATACAGTCAGGTCTTTGTTCCATAGAAGGGGTGGGGAGAGTGCAAACTCGTTAAAATAAACTGAAATGCAAACTCTTTCAAAAGAATGAAGACTTAAATTTGTAGCTAGTTCATTAATGGTTTTCTATCTACTACTTTATTTTACTGGTGGTAGGATTCCTATGCTGGAATCCATCTAGGTACGTACCACCCCAGGGACAGTCATTCTGCCGTGAAGCAGTAGTGGACAAGCATTACTGTGTTTCGGTTTGAAGGGCACTGTGAGATAGCGTAATCACTGGTCATTTGAGACTTAAGAACTGATGTTTCAGTGTGCACAGAGCGCAGTGTGGTTTCACACAGAAATATTCTAGGTGACAGGGTATTTGTTGTGGGCGGACGTTGTACTTACCATCAGGTGTGTCATCATGTGGTGTTTTGTCACTTCATACAATAAAAAAAATACTATATAATAAAAAATGGAAAGAGTTACACGGGTAAGTAACGTAGTTTAGTAGCAAACGATTATAATTAATTAGGCATCTTGGTGAAAATCCGAATGCCCCTTTATCAATAGGGAAATCCTGATGCCGACGGAAGAAACCGAAAAGTGCAAGGAGGTCCCCGAGGTTTTTTTTTGATCTCGGGTTATGATAAAAAATTTGTAGTTATACCATATTTTTTTTTTTTATTTAACAAATAATTTATTATTAGTAAGTGCAACGTCTGCCCATAACGAATGCTGTATCACACAGAACAAACAAAACAGAAGTAGAATTGCGCAGTGTGGTGCCACACAAAAAGGTTCTAGCTGTGGCAGCAATTATGGACGGATAGCACTTAACATCAGGTGAACGATTAGCTCGTCTCGTCAATTTCTTCCACAAAAAAATATCCTTTACTTTTTGCAAGAATTAGCTTCGTTTTCACTAACAACTGTTCATTTAATATAACAGGTTTACGTTTGACACGATCACATCGCGGTCGCGTGTAATTTATGTTTTTATTACTGCGCAAATGCTCGAACATCAAGCAACAAATTACAGGCCCCTTTCACATAAGAAGGCTTGCGGAACAAATTATGCTATAACTCATAGCGGGGAAGGATACACGTTGCAAAACTAAGCTTTGTCCAGTCGCTTTTTTTTTCATGAAATTAGTCGCGTGAAATGCGTCTCGACGAATGTCAGGAAAATGAATATCAATTATTTAGTTGTTATTACTGAAATTTATTTATTTTGTCTTTCACTGGATTTGAACATACATAAGATCACGACTGTATCCCATAAGGGGTAGTCAGAGACTGGGCACTCAATGCAAAAACAGATGACCGCCACAATCGACGTTTCACCAAAACAATATAATGCACTTGGTGTGATCGGTGGTGAGCCCATCGCCACCATGCGCTGTTGAAAGTATCGTTAAATAACGGCATGAAACAAAAACACAAAATTTCTTACCAGTTCTTACAAATTATTATTAAGATGGCCATCATATCATCATCATCATAATTTCAGACTACCTTAGTCCACTGTTAAATAAAGGCCAGCAAAATAGTGCATGTAGTCGATTCATCTAGTGAGAGGTCGCCCTCACTGCGTTTGTCGATACGAGGTGTGTCCACTCGAGAACGTTTCTTCTCCAACGGTTATCGGTTCTACGGGCTGTATGGCCGGCCCATTGCCATTTCAGCTTGCTATATATAATCCCTATGACTATGTTGGTTAAGCTATTTCTGCTGTGGATGTAATAGTTACGGTTTCGGTTATCATTTCATCTCGCAGATCCAACAGATCAACTCCGAGCATAGCCCTTTCCATAGCTCACTCAGCGACTCTGAGCTTTATCATGCGGCTGGCAATAGGCCACGTCTCGGTTCCGGATGTCGTCACTGGCAACACGCGCTGGTTAAACCTCGCAGACCACGATACGGTCACTCATGTTCTACCTAATACTGTACACACACACATAATTATTTCTTATAGTTACGCGAACACTAACAATTAAATAAAACTAATTTTTAAGGATTTCTATAAGGAGGATGATCTATTATATTCTATTCTATTCTAATTATAATATCAATTATTTATCAAACAATTATTACATTTTTTAACAACCATTTTATTAAGGTCGGCATTGGGTCTCGAACGTATGAACTCGTGATATTCAAGTCGAACGCCTGCAACACAATGCAAAAATGCTGTACTATCATTTCCGGACATACAGACGGACAAAGAAGATGGAAGATATATATCTATTTTATTAAATTGATAGCCATCATTGATACGATCAATTACTGACATAATCATTTATAGTAATATTGACGTATGTACTCGTATCCAACCGTGTTCAGTGGTTTGGAACATAGACGATGAATTGTTTGATTTACTATGCAGGCTAACAATCAATACATTGTATTGTATCTAACGTTAAATGCGATGCAGTGCATTACTCAATGTCGTAGGAAATTACAATATACCTTAAATGCTCATCATTTATATAACATCACGGCTATAATCACAACGGCTCGTTTAGTGCCGACTTCAGGCGATCGACTTCAGCGCTGCGGAACGTGAACTTACAAACATTTATTTAAGACAATGGTTCAGAGTCCGCTATATGTATGAGCCAATACAAAACTCACCAACAATTCTGTTATTTTGCCGTAAAGCAGTAGCACAGTAAATATATCAAGCAGTATGGAAACTAGGCCCATTTGTTGAGATAAAAGAATACTACCACTCCATCTCATCCAATGGATCTCGTAAAAGGCGAGTAAGGAATTAAACTGCACTGTGCACCCAACAGCGCATGGTGGCGATGGGCTCACCACCTATCACACCAAGTGCATTATATTGTTTTGGTGAAACGTGGATTGTGGCAGTCATCTGTTTTTGCAGTGAGTGCCCAGTCTCTGACTACCCCTTATGGGATACGGTCGTGATCTTATGTATGTAAATACCTAACTACTCTCGATTGGAGCACTAAGGTTGTCAATCTATAAATTTTGTAAAAATTAAAAGTTATTTTTAATCTATTAATTAAAACATATATTTAGCTTCTATAATGATGAAATAATCGAAATAATAAACTAGTTTACAAACAGAATTAGATAAGAACAAAATTAGATAAGAAAATCCAAGACGTATTTATTATAAATACATATGCCACTTTGCCCTAAAGATTATAATCGCTTACTACTGTTAGAATGAACTGTTTTGATTGGGTAGATGGCATACGACCACAGTTATCCTCTCAACATCACTATGAATATGAAATATATACATAAAAACATATTATGTGTAAGTTGTTTATGTAATAGACGATAAATATTGAATAGTTTGTACGCAACAATTTCAGATGAGAATATTTTCTTGTTTCGTACTTTTAAGAGCGTGATTCTTCAGTAGTCGGTGCTAGTTTTTAATTTAAATTTTTGCTTATATTAGCAAGTTATGATGGTAATCAGCGATGTATCGCGATTACGGAATGTCCGTGGCGCAAGCAACACATTTAAACGCGTAACGTAACCACTTGTCTCGAGGCGGCGCCCGAGACTGACAGCACTGCAACGTCCGCTTAGATTACTACAAAGCGGACGTCGCAGTGTGCAAAGATTACTGTATACTGGTTAATATAAGCAGGTACAATTTTGCGTAAATCCATTAAAGTAAAACAAAGAAATAACAAACAAAGTAACACTCGTTGTGTGGTGAAACACGTGTCGTATTTTCGACCTCAGTCGTGTGTATTGGTAGTGATGTAGTGGTGGAGGGCGTATTGGCGGTTCACGGTGGAACGGTGGTGATCTGATACTTGAGTTGTGGTGTAATCTGGAACTACTTTCTCCCCCCGGGTCGAGAACTTAGCCCCTCTGACACCCGCCGGTCGACGAATTTCCGTTTAGCGTTGAGTTCGCTCCGCTTTACGTTGAGAACGTCGTACTGGCCTCGAGTTATTAGATAGTCCCGGGTTCGTGTAGCGGTGCGATCGAAACTTTTTTCTTTTTAGAAAGAATTTTCACGGCACCCGTCGGACGACGCACTCCGCCTTTTCCAAGGCGTCGAGACGTCTCCCCGGCCACGCACTCAGGACACCCTTGCAGTGTGTGTTACCGCGTATCTGCTCGTCAGCTTTGTGTGCCTACTCGTCGGTCGTTGAACATCGCTTGCGCTGCTTTGTTGTTTTTTATAAATAACCAAGTACGCAAGTCGGTGGGCTTCGGACGATTTGAGCGTGCACTCGTTGACGGCAGTGCGCAGAGTATACCATTGCGCCGTTAGAACTAGGGTGAACAGCAGTAACCTACGCTTGCGCGGGAAACTGCATCACCTCTGGAACTTTCGGCTTTTTGCGCTACTGTGTGTCAGTAACTGTCTGTGCCTAACGTCACACAGATCGCAAATTCACAGCACTATCTACGCCCTTTTTTGTCAAAAAGGGGTAAATAGTGTGCCTTCCGAGGCAAACGTCTTCTTGTTTCTTTGTTTCTTTGGCCCGTTGGGCACTCAAGAAAACTTCAAATGGACTCAAGCAAGGACAACCAGGAGGTTAGGGACCAGGAGTATTCCAGATCCGGAACCCCCACTAACCAGGAAGACCAGACAAGAGAACAGCCACGAGAACAGCGCGTAATTCGCAGAGTGCGCCAGCGAGGCGATGCAATCATCGACCGCCCGCTCTGCTTGCGTGACATGTTCACGTCAGGGAACTCGAGGGTGCTGCCAGCCGGTAGCCTCACACCAAGACCCACTACTAGACTGACTAAAGACTCGGACCAAACGCCGATGAGATGCCGCGAGGGAAGCGACATCATGACCCCGAGACCTGTGTGTCTCCCCGGGACTGAAGCCGCACCCATGCGTGGCATCAAAACGGCGTCCAAACACACACCGCCGGAGACAGAGGATGCTTACTATGAGAAGAAGCAGCGGGTCGTTATTTATACGTCCCCGTCCCCCTCACCCCCGCCGGTACCATCTACATCGGGGACGCAGGAGGGGAGGAGGGTACACACTGCCCCCCCCCGCTCCCCCTCACCCTACACTGGATCGGAATGCGGTACACCGGTGCGATCCAGGGACTCATCACCCCATCACCGCATCACAACTGAAGCGCTAATACACCAACAAGGAGGAGAAGAGAATTTCGGCTGGAATTCAACGACTTATCGTTCGCTGGATCAACAAGTCGGAACTCGTTCCCCCCCCACCCCCGCCCGCGCCCCCGCACCCCGTTCAAGGGATAGCAACGGTGAAGATATCGCCAATATCTCGATGGCGAGCTACGCAGAGAGGGCAGCAACACCACGTGCGGCTCCTAGAAACGTGACTCCCGGAAGCCAGCGACTGCAGCCCTCCCCTCTCCAACATCAACAAGAGCAGCAGCAGCAAGTTTTCGAGAGGCCTACGGCCACGTATCCGCCCCTGGTCGTCGAATGCCTGCCCAATTGGGTAAGGCATTTTGAAACACTGCGTGCAAAATTAGGCCACGCCCCCAACGCACGTCCTTTTGGAAAAGGCGTGCGATTTATCCCGCAGAGCCCGGAGGAGTACAGGACGGTGCAGAGGTACCTCACTGACCTCGCCAAGGAGGACCCCGCACTATCCTGGTTCTGCTACACACCGGCCAATGAATTACCAACGAAAGTAGGCATAAGAGGCCTACCAGTCGATACTGAGCCAGGACTCATAACAGAGGCACTTCAAGCACTAGGCTTCCCGGTGAGGTTTGCTAGAGCAATCCCACCGAGAAGGGGTCGACCTGGCTGCTTCTTTCATGTGCAACTGGACCACCTCAACCAGCAAGAGTTAAGCAGACTGTATGCAGTAACAGAGTTACTCTACATGCCTGGAGTTACCATCGAAGGATGGAAAGGCAAAACAGGGCCGGCGCAATGCCACAGGTGCCAAGCGTTCGGGCATGCGTCGGCTACCTGTTACAGGCCCATTAAATGTGTTCGCTGTGCGGGCGAACATTTCGCCGCAAACTGCGACAAAGCAAGGGATGCCGAACCAAAGTGTGCGAATTGTGCACGGAACCACACTGCCAACGACCGTCGTTGCCCGGTGCTTAAGAGGGAAGCCCGGAAGCGTGGAATCCAGCTGCCAGCACCGCTACCGGAACGCCCGACTACAAGGAGGCCTGCACAAGCGCCGACTGCAGGGCCCAGCCGTACGAACGCGGAAGGATGGACTACCGTGCCCAGGGGCAGACGACAACCTGCGCCACAAGCACCACAGCCACCACAACGGCCACAATTGCCACGCTCTACTGTAACAATATCCAGTAGAGCGGCAACAACTTCAACCGCGGCGCCTCCACTACCAGCGCGTCGGTTGATCAAACCTAAACCGAAACCGACCCCAAGAGCCCCTGCAAACACAGAGGCGCCGCCACAGGTGCCCATAAGAAAGAAGCGCAGGGGCCGTAAACGCAAATCCAGGCGACAACCGCAAGCATCCACTCCGTTAGCGACGAGCCTCGCAAGGCAAGGAATCCAACAAGATGGACAAACCACGCGACCGAGGTTTCGAACCTACGAAGCTGCGACCATCGACCGGACGCAACACGTAGTGCCCGCCGAACATGCACGCTCGGTAAGAGGCACGGAAACGGGTGGATTCAAAATTACCATTAATAATCGCCAGACAGGGGGCCCGAGAACCCTGCCGAGAGCACAACAGCCAACTACTCAACCACAGCCGCAACAACAAAGGCAACGTCAACAACAGCCCCTCCCACACATAGGGAGCGGGAATGTGACTATCAACATTAACGAAGAGATCGTTTCAATGTTGATACAGCTAGTGTCTGACGTCCTTACCGCCCTCTCGGCGGGTTCCAACCCAGCAGAAGCCCTCGCTAGGGCCCTCACCCAGCTATTAGCATTCCAATGGCGTACACCGGCTTAAGAATCATGTACTGGAATCCCGGCGGAGTGCAGTCTCGAGCTGCAGAGCTGCGCCTCCTCGCCCAAACTCATAATATACAGATTATATTATTGGGCGAGTCGAAATTGAAGCCGGGATCAATATTTAGAGTACCGAATTTTTTCGTGTATCGGCGCGACGAAGTCTCCCCACTAGGCATACCGTATAGAGGTACGGCGGTGCTAGTGCGTAGGGACTTAGTACACGAAGAACTCGACTTGCCGGGATTTATTTCAACACGCTCGATTGGCATTAGGCTTAGCACAGCCGGGAAGGATTTCCGGATTTATGCAGCTTACCGCCCTCCCGGCGGACGCTTCCATCCCTCCGACGTCCGGACAATATTCGACGGAAGCTCCCCTGCTATCATGGTGGGTGACCTCAACGCCAAACACCCGGCTTGGGGATCTAGAGTCACTAATGTGGCAGGTAGAGAGCTCTACGACGACGCTGAGGAAGGGGATTATATGGTGCGAGGGCCAGATGAACCCACACACCACCCCTTCCGTGTTAACTGCAGTCCGGACGTGCTGGACATCGTGCTATGCCACAAGTGGGATTACCCGGTCGATATAGAGGTGCTTCATGAAGTGAATACGGCGCACCTCCCTATATTGCTGACACTGGACCTCGTAACAGGAGCCATCCTGCCCAGAGCACCCAGGACGAAAACTAACTGGGGCGTATACCAGAACGCCCTCGCGAACCTGACTCTCGGCGGACCTCTACACACAGCGGAAGACGTAGAGGCCGCAGCCACAACTTTTAATACCACAATAGCGGAGGCTAACACTGCGGCCTCCACAACTATACCACCTTCAGGAAGCCGAGAGCAGCTACCTTCATCGCTGCGCGCCATGCTTAGCAAGAAGCGCGCACTTCGGAAGCTCTGGGCCCGCACAAGATGCCCCAGGATTAAAAGCGAGCTCAACAGCCTGTCCGAGAGGGTGTCAGAAGAGGCACGCAACCACAGAGGGGTGCAGTGGGAGCAACGGTTAGATGCGGCGGGCGATGATCGCACGTCGCTCTACCAACTCAATCGTGCACTCTCTCGGACAAAAACTCCCGTCTGCCCGTTGTTCAACAAAGACGGCGGACGTTGTTACGAGGCCATCGACCGGGCTGAAGTACTAGCGGAACATCTGGAAGAAGTCTTCAGTCCCAACCCCAAGGATGCCAATCTCACAGAGCACTATAGCGTTGTTGAAAGCCGCGTACAAGAGCTCCTGTCCGACGCTATCTCGCCTCTACCGGGTGATGTCTTTATCTCCCCGGCGGAGGTTAAGAGGGCTATGCGTCGACTCCCGGTGCGGAAGGCGCCCGGGAACGACGGGATCACAAATGCCGCCATCAAACAGCTGCCAAGGAGAGCCATTGTCACCATGGCACGGCTGTTCAACGGGGTGCTCCGAACAGGACACTTTCCTTCTATATGGAAGACAGGTAAGGTGATCGTGTTGCCGAAAGCTGGTAAGGATCGGCGCCACCCATCGAGCTACCGACCTATCACGCTGTTGCCGCACATCGCCAAGGCTGTTCGAGCGGCTGTTGCTGAGACGAACTCGCCCGTGCATACCGCTACGGGCTGAGCAACACGGGTTTCGCAGCGGCCACTCTACAACAACTCAACTAACCCGCGTGCTACACTACATGTCGGCTGAGAAGAACCGCGGCCGACAGACGGCGGGGGTCTTTCTCGATATAGAGAAGGCCTTCGACCGGGTGTGGCACGACGGGTTGATTTTCAAACTCACAACTAACTCTACACTGCCTCAAGCGATAGTGCGGCTTATAGCGTCGTATCTCGATGGGCGGAAATTCTACGTGTGTGTTGAGGGAGCTAGCTCGGCAACACGATCCATACAAGCAGGAGTACCTCAGGGCGGCTGCCTATCTCCAATCCTGTACGCGGCATACACCGATGACATCCCCACACTGGAAGGTCGCCTCCAGGAGGGTGCAGAAGATGTCATGTTGGCGCTGTTTGCAGATGACAGCGCCTACTTTGCGTCGTCTCGTCGGGCCGAACTTGCCATTAGCAAGTTGCAACGGCTGCTGGACTTACTGCCGGAGTGGTTAAATAAGTGGCGGACTGTTGTCAATGTTGACAAAACTACCGCCCTTATCACTCTCCGGCCTCGCAAGAGGACAACACTCCGGCTCTGTGGCAGGACGTAGAGTGGTCGACGGCCGTCAAATACCTAGGGTGCATCATTGACCGCTCGCTGCGCATGGTACCTAATGTGGATTTGTTAATCCGCAATACCAGGGGCGCGCGAGCGGTCCTCCGGCCAGTACTGGCGTCACACCTGCCGACCCGGGTTAAGATGGCCGTCTACAAAACCTACGTCCGCTCCAGACTTACTTACGCTGCACCCGCCTGGTACGCACTGACCTCGGCAACGCAACGTAAAAGAATTCAAGCCCAGCAGAACCTCGCGCTACGAACAATCGTAGGAGCAGGTCGCTACGTCAGAAATGACGTCATAGCCCGGGACCTTAAGATCGAAACCATCGTCGAATTCGTTACCCGGGTGGCGCGTCGGCTATTTGACAGAGCCGACAATGGGCCGCACGACCATCTGTGCGGCTTTGCGCCCCTTCATGCCAGACCACCAGAAGGGCGACCGCTCCCGCGCGAGTTGTTGCTGCCGCCGCCGACCGCCCAAGGGGGCCAGAGTCGAGCGGCAGGCCCGACGACCGCAGGGGAACGCCCGTGACGACGCACCACGGTGTATAAATTTCCTTAGCTTCGTTGATCTGTGTTTTCAGCAAGTTAACTTTTTCTATTTTCTTTCAGTGGTTGTAGAATTCTGCCTACACCACTTTTATACATAATTTTATACATAACTTTATACAATCCACGCTTCCCGCAACCCTTGCGTAGCAAGGCTGCATTTAATCTATTATTTATTTGTGTATTTCTGGTTTCCAATTGTCCTGAATAGATGTCTTTAAAATAATATATTTATGTGACGTCTTATACTCTGTGTTTTTATATAGTATGTATATTTAATTTCAGGACAATTTTTCTTCTTTTGGTAATGCGATTATGCCGCGTTGGTCTGCTATATTAGTGGGTCAACGCGGCACTCTTACGCAAACTTCAAGCTCCGGCCATCGTTGTTTTGTTCGCTCGCTCTGACGGGCACATCGCTTGCTCGTTTCCGGCAGGGCGTCTTGCTCGTTCGAGCGGGCGTCCCGCTCCTTGGTCGTCGAGTTTGTTGTTTACCTTTTGTCCTTTCACCTATCTTATCTTTTCTTTTTAATGCCCGTGAATGCTGCAGCAACCATTATGTTTATGTATAATGTTTAGTATGTATATATTAATCTTCACTGCAGCATTCACCCTTCCCACAAATCCGCAAACGCGGTACCCAAGACCGGGGGGAGCAGTGCCCCCCCGCGATGATTTCTCGGGCAAAGAGGTTCGCCTCGAGGCCCGTACCTGCACGACGCCTCAACGTCGTAGCAGAAGACCGGCAGGTGGAACGGTGCACGCTATTAGAAAGGGCGGGCGGTGCTCTACAAAATCTAAGCTTTTAATGCGCAGCTTAGCAAATTAAGGGCTAGGGCCAGTTATTCTGCCGTGAAGCAGTAATGTGTAGACATTACTGTGTTTCGGTCTGAAGGGCACCGAGAGCTAGTGTAATCACTGGGCATATGAGACTTAAGAACTGATGTCTCAGGGTGACGGGCGCAGTGTAGTGTCATACAAAAATATTCTGAGTGACACATTATCCGTCATGAGCAGACGTTTCACTCACAAATAGGTCAACGTTTTGCTCGTCTCGTCACTTTTTCTAATAAAGAAATCCTACCGTACTGGGACTTTAAGGCAGGTTTAAAAAAAAAACGCGTTCGACTCAGTAAACGTCATAGCAGTGAAGCTTATATATGTTAAATAATTTATTGAAATAAAAAAATTATAATAACTCTTTAATCACTTTGTATTTCTCAAGTCGCGCAACTGAAACGGAAATTATCTTATTTTTTTAGCGGTACTTTTAAAAAATGCCAATTAATATGACAGTAGGGGCTAAAATAAAAGAGATATATATCTCTCTTATATATACTATCGTGTGCGACTCAGAGCACGTCACAGAAGCGAAATTTATATATGTATATTGGAATTTGATAAAGTAAATATAAATAATATGAACTAACAAAAATATATCTGACTGCAAATTAACTGCTCGGTGTATAATAATTAATTTATCGATAAATATTAAAATTACGAATACCGAAAACGTACGAAAACGCTACACACAAACTCGAGCTTGAAGTATTAAACTCATCGCGCCCAAAGAAGTATTTTTTTCAGTAAATAAAGATTCAAAGTAAACAGAACTACTTATAATTACAGTTCGATGAGTCGATTAGTTATTTACGTGAAATAAGTCTGTAGGTTGTAATCGATTCCATTTTATATTATTAATAAGAATTCTTAGTTCTTAGTTCTTTTGTGACGTCCATTCCCTTGAAAGGACCGCGCCTCCGCTAGTTGTCATGTTAATGGATCGGCTCGGCCGGACCGGAGCATTATACTACAGCGTTTTATATGGTGAGAACAACATAGATATGTTTTGATTTAGATGTACGTGTCTAGTATTTTTATAATATTCTATATTTCCTATAACACTGAACAGTTATATATGAAGACAAAAACTTAAATATTAAAACCTTAGTATAACCTGTTTGTATCGTAACAGCAGACTAAAAGAAATAGAATAAAATCTTGTGACTACCGATATATGGTGAAATTAACATATCTCGATTTTACCGGCGTCAAAATTATTAGCCTGTGAAGAATTTGAAGTTTTGGTTAGTTAGAAGGATTATCCAGCAATGGACTAATGTTAAGACAAATTCAGAATAGAACACATTTCATGAAATAAAATTCACTTATAAACTTTCGTATAAACAGTATCAGGTTCTATAATATAGGAATACAAGTGTACTAAGTGAGTGCTCTGTGTATAGACACACAGGGGCATCCAACCGACCTAACCTACCCGCGGCCGATGTAACGCTGATATGATAAAATCAGAGGCAAGGACGCTGTATCAGAGACACGGGGACAAACACGAAACCCTAAAAACCAACAATTTGAGTTTTGAACAAATTTTGATACCGGCTTGGATTCGAACCAAGGACCCGCGTGGCAGTAATGAGCTTCTCTAACCACTAGACTACGCCGTCGTAAAAGATACCCTAGTCGCTAATAAAATCTAACACAAACTTTAATTAACGTCTTTTTTTAATGATAAGACTGAATAACAATGAGTTTGTAAGATAGCGACTTGGCTTTGAACTTCTTACGTGTTTTTAAATTTATTAGATTGCGTTAGACCTTCTTTAAAATAAATTGCTATTTATTTACGTAGATAAACTAATGAAGTTGTTATTTATAACAGTTAATAAAAAAGAGCGCGTGCAATTCAGTACACGTGACCGAAATAAAACTTATATATTAAATTAAAAAAATTATTAAAATAAAAATAACTTTTCAGTATATTAATTGATCGATTAATATTTATTAAGAATAACAGACACGCTGCACGAAAAGGCTCCCATCGTGCCCAAAGAAGTTATACTCAAAAAAAATTCGTTAAGACGTTTAAGCCATCATAAATGTGGTCTGAATTGGTGCGAACAACGCTAAAATTGTTGATTACATTAATTTATCCTGATTCACCACGTGCTCGGCGGTGAAGGAAAATATTATAAGGAAACCTGGATGTCTGAAATATAAAATAACAAGCTTATGCCCGCGACTTCGTCCGCGTGGAGATAGGTATTTTACATATCCCGTGAAAACTATTTGATTTTCCGTGATAGAAAGTGTCCTATGTCCGTTTCCAAGATGCAAGTTATCTCTGTGCAAACAGCGTTAAATAATTTGGTTTTTTTCAATATTGTAAAATACACTATAATATAATATTAAGTATGATATTAAAATGATATAATAAATATATAATAACATTTGCAGTATCTTACAAATAAATTTAAAAAGTATATCGAATTCTTTTACGCGCTTAATGTCCCAGCTTAGGGAGAGAATCCGCTGACTTTCTTGTATAAGCGGATTGCACCAAGTCTTCTAACACTTGCCTTTGTGTAAATTCAATGTCTTTGTGAAAGGATTTAAGGAGATAAAATATAAGTAGACATTATTCTCCTTTTTACATGAAAACGCGACCATCTGGCGACGAAATTTAAATTTCGTGACAAAGCTTACCAGTTTCACTATATCTACACTGAGTCATCACCAACTTAGACGATGAAGATTAACGAGCGAAAAACTATAACCTACAGGTACTTAAGTCCCCAAGAGCCTGGAAAATTCTGGAAGAATTGCTGGAACTATCCTCAGTAAAAAAGGCATGTAATACGAGTAATTTAGTTTCATATTTATCGGTAACAAAAAGTTCACTTTAAATACATACATTTTACTCTTTAAAAGTAAGTAAAATCGTAGGTGCTATTATACTCTGCCGGAAACCTATCGGCAATAATAATGTATCGCCTGATTATAATGGATTATCATCATCATCGCTTCAACCTATCACTAGTCCATTGCTGAACATATGTCTTCCACATGGATTTCAGTTAAGTCAGTAGCTCTTATTTCAGAGGGATTTGCCATAGTTTCCACGCTTGGCAGGCGGGTTGGCAACCGCAGTTTATTTATTCAGATATTCCAAGAAAATGCTGCTGCCCATTTACTGATTTTAATTTTCGCACTGTCGACTTTTACGTCACCCACGGATGGTCGATTCTCTTAAGCCGCCACCACACAGTAGATTAAAGAATTAACTTCCTCTGACACCTAAGGGGAGAAATTGGGTTGTGAATTTATTAGAACCTTTGACACATGATGATTGTTACAGAACTAACACCAATTTCTTTATAAAGTTGATATTAAAGGACTTATTCTTTTGTCCCTTTCAGATTTATTACGTAGTCTGTCAAATCTGCACTTGAGATATTAAAAAGTTTAATTCTAAACCAATATTGCTTATTGTATACAAACAGGCGATGCTTGTAAACAATTTGAATTATTAATGAACTACATTTGAGCATAACAATAAGCTAACATATATTATAGCTGTAGATATGCAGATCTGGAATTAGCTTTGAAATGTTGCAACCTGACTAATTCAGTCCATAGCTTATAGAGAATATTAAACCAGGGCCTATAATAATATTAATTCCATAAGATGTATTTGAGATTATAGATACTTGGATATTTGATCTATGTAATAAAGAACTGATTCAGTTAAACAAAATACTTAATATACATTAACACACAATAGAAAAGATAACTGGCAATAAATATGACATTCATTCAATTTCATAGCTTATTGCCGAAAAGTAACAATAACATTGGCGGTAATTTATTTAAAACGGTGCTCTATAGTAGTTTTTCTCCTGTGTCCGTAGAGAGCGGCGCGCAGCTATCGTTAATAACACCGCGTACACAAGATACACCCGTGTTCCAGGGCGGATCTCACCGCCCAGAGTTACCGACACGACAAGTCGACAGTCCGAACGGAGGCCCGCTGCCTCCCTCGGACGGTCATATGACTTCAGATAATAATTTTATGGCACGCCAGCGAACGCAACGGTCCGAATTAAGATGTTTAGTAGGAGTTTATATTTACGTATTTATGTTTGGGTCAAACCAAACCTGGCACGTGGGCCCCGGGCCCGCGAGCACAGCATCCGATGAAGCTGTAAAAGCCAAAAGGCGAACAGCGATTACTTCACCGAAATTATATATATCAAGGCCAGTCATTCTGTCCTGAAGCAGAGGTGTGCAAACATTACTGTGTTTCGGTACGAATGGCACTGAGAGCTAGCTTATTCACTGGGCATATGAGACTCTCCTGTGTCGTGGGTGCGTTTTATAGACATAAATTGCACATGCACAAACTTACAGATCCGGTACCGGAACCTGCGATCCGCGGCGTAGAAGCCAAGGGCGCTAGGCCCTTGGCTTCTACGCACTGGGCCAACCGAGCCATATTATATAACATATAAAATTCCGTTTCCTTACTTGAAAGGATTTTTATAAATAGTAAAAAAAACTAAATTTTACAAGTTTCCAAATTATTTTTGTTTACATATTCTGGTGCATACTTTGTTGTAAATGTTTTTAGAAAGAAGCTAGCGGTAAGCGAATGGCATGAAAATCATGTCGTGTCCTCTTTGAGGTGGTCTACCGCGATAAAGGTCAACCTCCTGGACGCTACTGAAGGCTTCTGTCATTTTCTTTGTCGAAAATATCACCGACCTATTTCTCTATAAAATAATTAATTCTAAACTTATTATCATTTCGTGTTTGTGGCATTATATATATACATTCTAGTAGGTTTTAACATATTGTAATATTATGTTATTAGAGATGATCACTATGACACTATTAGTTAATAACTTGGGTCAAGTAGAGTTAAAAAAATACTTTCCGACAAGTATGAGGAAATTATAAATATTTAACTAAAATAATTCTGTTCTATTTTCTAACTACTTTCAACTATTTAGTAACTAACTACGAACTATTTGTAAATTAGAATCATGTATAGTATTATTTTTATGCATGTTGTAGCGAAGGAAAGTCTAGTGACTAGCTGAAACATTTTGAAAACAGTTTTAGTAGAAGCTATAGTTTGGTTTAGTTTCTCGCGAAAGTCGCAACTACGAGCATAATTTAAAAACTTTTACCAAATCCGGCGTCACCGGAACTTGAGACGGCATTAAACTCAATGTTTGTTTTCAAATATATTTCATTTGTTTTGTTTACTATTATAAGATTTATGCAAAGAATGTACATTCTATAAGAAACAAACTAGGATCGCCAGTAGATACTACTGTTTAGAGAAATGCGGGTATAAATGTTTGTTAGTAAGTATCCCTCATCCGATTATTCGGCATGACATGGCAGCGAATGAGGATCTTTAAGTCTGTCCCATCCCGAGGAATAAGAGTAGACAAAGGTAAATGCCAGGAAGATGTCTTGAAGGTGTAATGACTAAATTGTTCCTTCGTTATTATCCTAAAAAGAAAGATAAATCATTCTGAGAACACCACCGGTAATTCCTCAACTGTACGGACAATGCAGGAATCCTTCTAGGTAGGTACCACGCCAAGGCCAGTTATTCTGCCGTGAAGCAGTAGTGTGCAAACATTACTGTTTCGGTTTGAAGGGCACTGAGAGCTAGCGTAATCACTGGGCATATGAGACTTAACAACTGATGTCTCAGGGTGAGCGCAGTGTGGTGTTGCATAGAAATGTTCTGGATGACAGAGCATTTGTTATGGGCAGACGTTGCACTTACTATCAGGTGAACGTTTAGCTCGTTCCGTCACTTTTATGAAATAAAAGCGAAAGTTTTTATTTCAATGTTTGATATGCTTTTGTTTACTAGTAGGATGATTCCTTCCTATGCAGGAATCCATTTAGATAGGTACGACCGTAATGCCGGTTATTCTGAGTCCAAGCAGCTATGTGCTTACGATAGTATTTCGGTTTGCCAGTTACGGTGACGAGCGCAGTTGAAGTATCTGAATGTGAAAGGAGTATGTGAATTCGTACTGTTATGAGCAGGTGTAATATTTACCATAAATTGAATGACTTGCTCTTTTCATTACTTAATAAACATGTACCCAAGTCATCATCATCATCATCATTTCAGCATATCACTAGTCCACTGCTGAACAAAGACCACCATAGGGGGAGTTTTCCATAGCTGCAACGCTTGGTAGGCGAATTGGCAACCGCAGTTTATTTATTCAGATGTTTCAGGAAGGTGCTGCTATCCATCTCATTTTCCCTCTGTCGACTTTAACGACAGCCACGGAATGAGATGGGTTGGTAGATTCTCTTAAACCGCCACCACACGGCTGCAATATAATTATTAACATACGAGTATTTGGAGTTTTTTACGCGTTTTCCTTTCAATTACGTAATGTACTCGCAAAAATGGGAAAATACAGGAATTAAGTTTCTGTGACACTGACGCTATAGTAATAGTTATTTAATCAAAAACCCTGCTTATAGGAATTTAAGAGTTTCATGATTATCTCTTGGATCCCATCGTCAGAACCTTGACCAATCATAAATGAGACCACCCTTACTGTACTTAATCTAATAAAAAAGGATTTCTTTTCATTTTTTTATTTTATGGTGTAGTATAAGTGATGAAACGAGCAAAATGTTCACCTGATAGTAAGTGCAACGTCTACTCATAACAGATGCTGTGTTAATCAGAATATTTCTGTGTAGCACCTTAGTGCGCCTGCCACCCTGAGAGACAATTTCTTAAGTCTCATATGCGATTGATTACGCTAGCTCTCAGTGCCCTTCAGACCGAAACACAGGAATGTTTGCACACTACTGCTTCACGGCAGAATTACTGGCCCTGGGGTGGTACCTACCTAGACGGATTCTTGCATAGGAATCCTACCACCAGATATAAAAGATGTTTATCAGTTTGTTACTTCATGTCTAATTATTATTTGTTTTAATTTACACGTTATTATTTTATATAAATAATAACGTGTAATCGATCTCGATTTTCGCGATAGCGCAGAGAAGAGTTGTCGTGAAAGATGTACACATTGATCATGTAAAAGTCAATATGAATATATTTCTCCGAAATTACTAAATGAGTTCACTGACGAGGATGTAAACAATTGCTGGTGGTAGGATTCCTACGCAGAAGGAAGTTACACGCCGTCGATGGAGGTACACGCCGGATTTCTCCCGGTAAGTAGCAGTGTGCAAGCATTACATTAGGTACCACACCTACTTAGACGGATTCCTGCATAGAAATCCTACCACCAGGATCATTAAAATCGGTTCATAAACAAAAAGTTATACCCGAACATAGTAGATAAAATTTACAGATGGATTGAGAACCTGCTCTTTTTTTTGAAGATGGTTAAAAAATATTTGTAACAGTATATAAACGTTCCACTGCTGTCATTTTTGAGGGAATTTGGGAGTCGGGGAGATGCAGGCATGCGTAGCACCCTGCATCTTCCGGTTCCTTAGGTAAAATTAAGAAACGTTAAGTTTTCATCGCAATGTTTTCTTTACCGCGGAGCACATAGTAAGTTTGCAACTAACATCAAAACGAACAGTTTTAGTAATGCTGTCCAACGGACCCCAGCTCCAACATTCTCAAAAATGAATAGAAGCTAATCTGTCCCAGGTTACAACGTATATGCGTCAGGAAATACCCAGTTGATTTTGTTTGCCCCTTTTTCTATGATTTTCATTAATTTAGAAGCGTCTATAACTATGTCCAATTATAATATAGTCATAATTAAGTCATAATTACAATTAACAATGTTCAAATTTAATATAATTTCCTAAATCCAATTATAATATGATTGGACATAGATAAATGATAGAAAGTGGGACATTTTCACTCACGTTGTTTTTTACTAATAACTAGAACAATAACGCAGGAAACATAATTCACCATTAAACCTCGCATGCAACTCTTCGTAATGCTGAAATAATGCGATACTTAGTTAGCGGTGCAGAAACTTGTTCTAATTACCGTACATGACTTTATTTATGACTTTCCAAATAAGTTGTAAGTTGTTTAAATTTGTATCGTTAGCGCAGCGGAGCGGAGTGTCATTTTTGTTACAAATTACATCGTATTATTGTTATGCTCCTCATCATCATTTCAGTCATCGCAAGTCCATTGTTGAACATAGGTCTCCCCTTGAGATTGCCACAAAACATGGTCCTCCTGAGCCACCTGCATCTATCGACTTTCTCCGTAACCGTACATGTCGTCGCACCATCTAGAAATTACTATCATAATACATCTTTAAATTACTATTACCCACTAAATAATCTACTGCAAGATATAAATCATAAAATGAAAAGAGTAAATGCTATTCATCAAGGCATTAGTGCCTATGTTTTTAAGGATATAGTGACCAAAAAAAAACAACAAACAAAACAGTAAACAACTATGTTTAATGCAACTCCAGTCTGTAACAGTTACAGACTTGATGTCTCACTATGACGGGCGCAGTGTGGTGCCACACAGAAATGTACTTACTATCGGACGAACATTTTGCAGGTCGCATCGACTTACGCTAGAAAAAAAACTGAATTGCAAAATGTG